>SJXQ01001230.1:257134-319981 GCA_006408695.1 Aepyceros melampus
GCCCCACACCCTCTCTCTGGATTATCCCCGTGCATCAGTCCCAAGCATCCTGCATCCTGCATCAAACCTGGACTGGCGATTCGTTTCACTCACGATATCATACATGTTACACTGCCACTCGCCAACCCATCCCACCCTCTCCCTTTCCCACAGAGTCCAAAAGGCTGTTCTATACATCTGTGTCTCTTGTTTCTTAAAGATAGATTGCTATGCATATAGAACTTGAAGCTATTTCTGTGATAGTAAGGATTGAGTTGTTCAAATCCAACCCTGAATCTTCTGTCTTTCATGCATATTCAGAGTAAAATTGAACTACTAAATAAGCTTATCAGCAAGAAAATTAAGATTTAAAAAATAATGAATATATACATCTCAAAATTAGGTAGGGGTACTGCATGAATGTAAACACTTGTAATCATTCTCAAGAATAAAAGAGAAAGAGAGAGAGCAGAGGAATCCATTTTTATTTCTTTAAAATTAACTGAGATTTCATTTTTATCCTCAAAACAGAAGAGTTATATGGATCACTTCCCTTTGACAGATCTAACATCTTAAAAAGAAAGGCAAAATGTAACAAGTATTTTTATATGGAGATATGCAGTGAATCACCATGTAAGAACTTACAATTGGAGAGGCAAAGAGGGTAAGTGTTTTCTCAATAAATATCTTCTCAAGAGCTTTTAGAAATAATACTCTCCTCTATAGGGTATACCTTATACATCAGCCTCATCTTCTTAATGACAGATGGCAAATATCAATTCCATAAGGGAAGTTTAGAAACTAGGCAAGAGAAAATAGAATGAAGAAATTTCTTCTAAAGTCATATGACAAATCTGTGAAGGGGGGAGGAATAGATGCCCAAACTTTAAACTTTGACTTTGTTGCCTGACTGAATAGACCATGTTGCCTCTCAGGATATGTGGGGTTGAGTAATTCTTACGGCACTAGAAACCAATGGGGAAACACTGATTCTGTTTCAAGCTTGAATGGGTGTGAACCGACAGGTAGTCTGATGAAGGTAGTCATATGATTTCTTTATAAGAAGATGTTTGACAAGCTGTCAAAACTCTTTTGGAGAGAGAAGTAGTGGATAGGGTTGCTCTAAGGAATATTTGTCAATTCAGTTATCTTATTCCTACATCTATTTTGATGCAAGAGGAGTAATCTCCATGGGTCTCATGCTAAGGATCAGGTTAAAGTAACATGAGTCAGATTGATTTTGAAACATAAATTTAGTTAATGTCATCAGAGCAAGATGACATTCATGCCAAAATTATACCACAAAGTAAGCTTGTTTTTAACCAAGGTTTAAGACAAAAATTTATAATAAACAGGTTTAAGTCTATGGCTTAGTCAAATAATTCAATACTATAGTTCAGAGACTTGTAATAGATCTTCAAAAGTTAGAATCTGAAGGGAAAAGCTATCTGAAAATAGGGGAAAAGCAGTAATTCTCTGACAGCAGACTAAAGCCTGCAATCTGCCGTCTGGGCAATGAGATCAAGAAACAAGTGTACAGTTGACATGTTGAGTGGAACATGATTTTTTTCAAAACTCAATTCTGTCATGCACTAAAATATTTTTATGACTTAACATTTCTTTTTTTCCCCTGTGTGTCCAGATTTGGATTTTATTCTGTCACAGCAGGATACCCAACATAAAATATCAATTCAGTTCAGTTGCTCAGTCGTGTCCAACTCTTTGTGACCCCATGGAACTGCAGCACTCCAGGCCTCCCTGTCCATCACCAACTCCCAGAGATTATTCAAACTCATGCCCATTGAGTTGGTGATGCCATCCAACCATCTCATCCACTGTCATCCTCTTCTCCTCCCGCCTTCAATCTTTCCCAGCATCAGGGTCTTTCAAATGAGTCAGTTCTTTGCATCAGGTGGTCAAAATATTGGAGTTTCAGCTTCAGCATCAGTCCTTCCAATGAATATTCAGGACTGATTTCCTTTAGAATGGACTGTTTGGATCTCCCTGCAGTCCAAGGGACTCTCAAGAGTTTTCTCCAACATCATAGTTCAAAAGCATCAAAGAATTGATGCTCAGCTTTCTTTATAGTCCAACTCTCACATCCATACATGACTACTGGAAAAACCATAGTTCTAACTGGATGGACCTTTGTTGGCAAAGTAATGTGTCTGCTTTTTAATAAGCTTCTGGGTTGGTCATAGGTTTTCTTCCAAGGAGCAAGTGTCTTTTAATTTCATGGCTGCAGTCACCATCTGCAGTGATTTTGGAGCCCTAAAAAATAAAGTCTGTCACTGTATCCATTGTTTCCCCATCTATTTGCCATGAAGTGATGGAACCAGATGCCATAATCTTAGTTTATACATAGAATATAATTGCAAATATTCAACTGTGCAATGACTTGATATTTCTTAAGGAATACCATCCATTTACTTGGCCCTCTGTGATCTCAACCCCATTTGCCTTTCCAGTTTTATTCCTTGTTCCCTACATTCCAGTTACTTTTGATGTCTACACATTACCTGCTAGCCTTCACTGCTAATCTCTTCTCATGAACTTCTTTCTCTCTCTCTCCACTTCTGACTGCTGAAATCTTATGTAATTTTTAACACTTAGTACCAATACTCAAATCCCATATCTTCCAAGGAAATATCCCTGATTTCCTAGCAAGCATTATACTCTTTTCGCACATATAGGTCTTGAGTTGACTCTATAGCTGACTCAACACTTTTCGCCATAAATCATAGTTAATTGTATTTATCTGTCTCTTCCCTATATATAGTCCTAAAAGTAAGGACTTATGTTTTTGTCATTTTTTATCTCATTTCTATTTGAAAGGTTTGTGGAATTTAACTAAATGAATGAATAAACAGACTAGGAAATCAATGTTACAATTAAATATCCTTTATTTTAAAAAAATGAACAAAGCCTCAGACTGTCTTTGGAGACTTGAATTTCCATCTTATGTAAGTGGGGAAAAACATCCTCTGGGGTCTTCTGCCACATGTCTACTTTGCCATTTGAACACCCAACTATGATCCTAGGATCATAAAGCTCTGAAAAATTCTTCTTAGACTTCCTTGTATATTTATCTTCTAGTGCTTCACCACAGCATCGTGTGTTCATGCCCAAAAGCACCACACAATTTCTTCTCATTTGGGATTTTAAGAACAGTCTCTGGGCAGAAGATCACACCAACTGCACTCTAAAGCTGAACATTAAAGTTGGAGATATGAGATGTCGACAATAACTATTATATACTTTTAGGTATATGTGGAGTTTCAGATGCCAGACTAAAATGAAAAACATTTCTTTGATGTGCAATAACTGCAGGGTGTTCCACAATAACATTCTGAATTTTCCTATGCAGCAAAAAGGAAAAGGATCTTTGTGTTCACTGATTTAAAAGAAAAGCATTATGTTGGAGTTATTCTCTGACATGTGCTCAGATCTCACCAGACACTCTCAGCAGTTAACATCTACTAACTAAACCTTGTCATATTAATATTTTATGAAGACACAGGCTTAAATGATCAATATAAGAACTACCTCTCCCAGAAAATTGGGACTTCCTGCTCTAGCAATCCCACAGAAGTCAGGTCTTTGTTTTTGGATGCTAATACCTATAGGCATCCAGGTAAGAGTTACTCAGTACTGAAACTCATTGGCATGAGATAAGAAGAAAGAAAGTTGGGTTGTGCAGGAGCAAACAGCCCCAGTTTCAGAATCATTTCTTTCTCCATTACTCTGGCTCTGTATCTCTGTTCTCCAGTTACATTGCCCTAGCTCCTTCAACTGATAAGTATTTCTGATTCAGCAGTATTTTCACCAACCCATCTCCTACTGCTGCTTCAGATTCTCCAGATCTCTTGTTCCTGATCACTTACATGAACCTTAGAAGCCCTGCTCTGCTTGGTTTCTTTTATCTGCCTTTACGTGGCACTGGGTGCTTCCCTTGGAGAAGGCAAAAATGGCACCCCACTCCAGTACTCTTGCCTGGAAAATCCCACGGACGGAGGAGCCTGGAAGGCTGCAGTCCATGGGGTCGCTGAGGGTCGGACATGACTGAGTGACTTCACTTTCACTTTTCACTTTCATGCATTGGAGAAGGAAATGGCAACCCACTCCAGTGTTCTTGCCTGGAGAATCCCAGGGACGGGGGAATCTGGTGGGCTTCCGTCTTTGGGGTCGCACAGAGTCGGACACGACTGAAGTGACTTAGCAGTAGCAGCGCAGGGTGCTTCCCTTACCTGGACCTACCATTTGTCTCTCTTTGGCTTCCTTCTGTACAGTTCTTTAGGGGTTTCTCTACCCACTGC
Source organism: Aepyceros melampus (assembly GCA_006408695.1). NCBI lineage: Eukaryota > Metazoa > Chordata > Mammalia > Artiodactyla > Bovidae > Aepyceros > Aepyceros melampus. The sequence continues at coordinate 261,430 of SJXQ01001230.1, forward strand.
CTGAAGAAGCAATCATAAATATCAGTTTTTACCTTCTCATCTTTTCTCAAATACCAGTTGTCACTCAACTTATTAAAAGCATTGAATTTTAAAAAAATTTTATGAGAAATGATCTCTAAATGTTATATTTTAGAACAGAATATGATCCTTTTACTGGCATTAAGATCTAGTTTTCCCAATGAATACTAAGATATAGAAAATCTTGTCAACATTTATGGAAGTTAAACATTAATTCTAAGAATAAAAATCTACAGTAAATATGAAATTCTCTATTCATGGTCTACCTGCCTCCCCATCTTAGGTGCCCTGGGTGCCCCTCACCTCCCACTGACACCATCTTGGCAAACCCATTTTCATGTGTTTTGCCTTTATTCCCAAGGAGATTCGAAAGATTTTAAGTGTACACCAGAAATAATATCTTGAAACCATTCAGACTAGACTCCTATACTTCCCTTACATTAAACCAGTCCTAGGTTAACATTTATCTAATATCAAGGAAGCCAAGAATTCTCCGAACAGAGTAAACTTCTCAGTCTTAATGTCTTGTGAATATTGGTGGGGTTTAGCAGTTCTGTTTATTTTGTTGGCTATAGCTACAAATAGTTTCACATTTGTACTGTAAGCGGGCTTACATCTTATTCAAAAAATGTTTACATTTCTATTCATTAACAAACCTCATTCCTCTCTGGACCAAAAAATTAGCCATTTTAGGAGTCTTGCCTGCTTATCTTCTTGGCAAATGTCTTTATCCAGATGCACTGAGAGAATCAGAACACATATGGGAGCTAATTCATACCAAATAGATAAAAATTTGACAACATTATAAAATATGAATCTCTTGATACATCCGTTCCGTTCCGTTCAGTCGCTCAGTCGTGTCCGACTCTTTGCGATCCCATGAATCACAGCACACCAGGCCTCCCTGTCCATCACCAACTCCCGTAGTTCACTCACACTCACGTCCATTGAGTCAGTGATGCCATCCAGCCATCTCATCCTCGGTCGTCCCCTTCTCCTCCTGCCCCCAATCCCTCCCAGCATTAGGGTCTTCTCCAACGAGTCAACTATTCGCATGAGGTGGCCAAAGTACTGGAGCTTCAGTTTTAGCATCATTCCTTCCAAAGAAATCCCAGGGTTGATCTCCTTCAGAATGGACTGGATGGATCTCCTTGCAGTCCAAGGGACTCTCAAGAGTCTTCACCAACACCACAGTTCAAAAGCATCAATTCTTCAGAGCTCAGATTTCTTCACGGTCCAACTCTCACATCCATACGTGACCACAGGAAAAACCTTAGCCTTGACTAGACGGATCTTAGTCGGCAAAGTAATGTCTCTGCTTTTGAATACACTATCTAGGTTGGTCATAACTATTCTTCCAAGGAGTAAGCGTCTTTTAATTTCATGGCTGCAGTCACCATCTGCAGTGATTTGGGAGCCCCAAAAAATAAAGTCTGACACTGTTTCTACTGTTTCCCCATCTATTTCCCATGAAGTGATGGGGCCAGATGCCATGATCTTCATTTTCTGAATGTTGAGCTTTAAGCCAACTTTTTCACTCTCCTCTTTCACTTTCAACAAGAGGCTTTTTAGCTCCTCTTCACTTTCTGCCATAAGGGTGGTGTCATCTGCATATCTGAGGTTATTGATATTTCTCCCAGAAATCTTGATTCCAGCTTGTGTTTCTTCCAATCCAGCGTTTCTGATGATATACTCTGCATAAAAGTTAAATAAGCAGGGTGACAACATACAGCCTTGACGTACTCCTTTTCCTATTTGGAATCAGTCTGTTGTTCCATGTCCAGTTCTAACTGTTGCTTCCTGACCTGCATACAGATTTCTCAAGAGGCAGGTCAGGTGGTCTGGTATTCCCATCTCTTTCAGAATTTTCCACAGTTTATTGTGATCCACACAGTCAAAGGCTTTGGCATAGTCAATAAAGCAGAAATAGATGTTTTTCTGGAACTCTCTTGCTTTTTCCATGATCCAGCGGATGTTGGCAATTTGATCTCTGGTTCCTCTGCCTTTTCTAAAACCAGCTTGAACATCAGGGAGTTCACGGTTCACGTATTGCTGAAGTCTGGCTTGGAGAATTTTGAGCATTACTTTACTAGCATGTGAGATGAGTGCAATTGTGCGGTAGTTTGAGCATTCTTTGGCATTGCCTTTCTTTGGAATTGGAATGAAAACTGACCTTTTCCAGTCCTGTGGCCACTGCTGAGTTTTCCAGATTTGCTGGCATATTGAGTGCAGCACTTTCACAGCATCATCTTTCAGGATTTGAAACAGCTCAACTGGAATTCCATCACCTCCACTAGCTTTGTTCGTAGTGATGCTTTCTAAGGCCCACTTGACTTCACATTCCAAGATGTCTGGCTCTAGATTAGTCATCACATCATCATGATTATCTGGGTCATGAAGATCTTTTTTGTACAGTTCTTCCGTGTATTCTTGCCACCTCTTCTTAATATCTTCTGCTTCTGTTAGGTCCAGACCATTTCTGTCCTTTATCGAGCCCATCTTTGCATGAAATGTTCCCTTGGTATCTCTAATTTTCTTGAAGAGATCTCTAGTCTTTCCCATTCTGTTCTTTTCCTCTATTTCTTTGCATTGATCGCTGAAGAAGGCTTTCTTATCTCTTCTTGCTATTCTTTGGAACTCTGCATTCAGATGCTTATATCTTTCCTTTTCTCCTTTGCTTTTTGCCTCTCTTCTTTTCACAGCTATTTGTAAGGCCTCCCCAGACAGCCATTTTGCTTTTTTGCATTTCTTTTCCATGGGGATGGTCTTGATCCCTGTCTCCTGTACAATGTCACGAACCTCATTCCATAGTTCATCAGGCACTCTATCTATCAGATCTAGACCCTTAAATCTATTTCTCACTTCCACTGTATAATCATAAGGGATTTGATTTAGGTCATACCTGAATGGTCTAGTGGTGTTGCCCACTTTCTTCAATTTAAGTCTGAATTTGGCAATCAGGAGTTCATGATCTGAGCCACAGTCAGCTCCCGGTCTTGTCTTTGTTGACTGTATAGAGCTTCTCCATCTTTGGCTGCAAAGAATATAATCAATCTGATTTCGGTGTTGACCATCTGGTGATGTCCATGTGTAGAGTCTTCTCTTGTGTTGTTGGAAGAGGGTGTTTGCTATGACCAGTGCATTTTCTTGGCAAAACTCTATTAGTCTTTGGCCTGCTTCATTCCGCATTCCAAGGCCAAATTTGCCTGTTACTCCAGGTGTTTCTTGACTTCCTACTTTTGCATTCCAGTCCCCTATAATGAAAAGGACATCTTTTTTGGGTGTTAGTTCTAAAAGATCTTGTAGGTCTTCATAAAACCGTTCAACTTCAGCTTCTTCAGCATTACTGGTTGGGGCATAGATTTGGATAAATGTGATATTGAATGGTTTGCCTTGGAGACGAACAGAGATCATTCTGTCGTTTTTGAGATTGCATCCAAGTACTGCATTTCAGACTCTTTTGTTGACCATGATGGCTACTCCATTTCTTCTGAGGGATTTCTGCCTGCAGTACTAGATATTATAGTCATCTGAGTTAAATTCACCCATTCCAATCCATTTTAGTTCGCTGATTCCTAGAATGTCGACGTTCACCCTTGCCATCACTTGTTTGACCACTTCCAATTTGCCTTGATCCATGGACCTGACATTCCAGGTTCCTATGCAATACTGTTGTTTACAGCATCGGATCTTGCTTCTATCCCCAGTCACATCCATAACTGAGTGTTGTTTTTGCTTTGGCTCTATCCCTTCATTCTGTCTGTGGTTATTTCTCCACTGCTCTCCAGCAGCATATTGGACACCTAATGACCAGAATTTGGAAGTAAAATTGCATTTACAAAAATAACTTTATACATTCTTAGAAACATCTTACTCTTAATTGATCAGTACAGAATCTTTCTCCCATGCCTGCCTTTTTTCACTTTTAAAAGAACGCTGACTTTTAGAATTTAATTGGCTACTAAACTGCCATGTCATAGATAATAAAGTCACAAGTAACTTTTAAATATCATACAAAGAGACATTGAGGGCAAATATTTATAATGTTAAGTGCTCAGTGAAAGTATAATAAGAATACTTTTAAGTTTGTATTGAAAAAATCATATGTCCTACACTGTACACCTTTATTTAGAAATTCAAATGAAATGTTCCTAAAAACACTTAAAAAGTTATATAATAAAAATTCATTGTTTATTAAACAGTTCATTAGTAAAGCGAGTACACTTTTCATGCTAGAATTTATCAGCAAACTCGTATTTACTTGTTTCTGTATGTGTTTAACTTTAAAATATCATACAAAGAGACATTGAGGGCAAATATTTATAATGTTAAGTGCTCAGTGAAAGTATAATAAGAATACTTTTAAGTTTGTATTGAAAAAATCGTATGTCCTACACTGTACACCTTTATTTAGAAATTCAAATGAAATGTTCCTAAAAACACTTAAAAATTATATAATAAAAATTCATTGTTTATTAAACAGTTCATTAGTAAAGCGAGTACACTTTTCATGCTAGAATTTATCAGCAAACTCGTATTTACTTGTTTCTGTATGTGTACAGAATTTTTTATCTGCCAGAGTAACAAATGCTATCCCTGAATGTGGAACATTCACTATGACAAATTATTGATGAAAACAAACAATAAGTTATTGTTCACTTTTATGGAAAGGTGATGAGTGGAAATGAAATTAATTGAATTAAATACTATCTGACAGTTGGATGATCATGCTGAACTAATTAGTACAACACCAACTGAAAGGAATGGAGAATTGGGCACCAAGCCAAGATATCTCCTTTTAAACAGGCTCTTCTGCTCCCTTTTAAAGAATGTGAAGGAAATGACAATCTCTAAATGAATGCTTCACTTACCCCATAAATAAAACACTAACAGTGAAGAGGGTATAAAAGTATCACAAGCATCGGGGAGACTGTGAATCATTTCACAGTTCTATTTAAGTAACCATTTTCTCCCCTCACTGTATGGTCATTTTGTAAAAAACAATTAAGACAGTAATACCTTGAAACATAATTTTTAAAATTATTGTTATAACCTACTAAAGTCTTTCATCCAAGCAAATGATATCAATGGAATTTTCTCAAGTTAGCATCAAGGGCTTCCCAGGTGGCATACGTGATAAAGACCCAGGCCACCAGCGCAGGAGATATGAGGGACATGGGTTGATCCCTCGACAGGGAGGATCCCTTGGAGGAGGAAATGGCAACCCACTCTAGTATTCTTGCCTGGAGAATCATATGGACAGAGGAGCCTGGTGGCTTACAGTTCATCTGGTCGCAGTTAAATGGAGATCAGTTCATTCGCTCAGTCGTGTCTTTGCTACCCTATGGACTGCAGCATGACAACCTCCCTGTCCATAGCCAACTCCCGGAATTTACTCAAACTCATTTCCATTGAGTTGATAATGTCATCCTGCCATCTCATCTGCTGTTGTCCCCTTCTCCTTCTGCCTTCAACTTTCCCAGCATCAGTCTCTTTCCAAATGAGTCAATTCATCGCATCAGGCGGCCAAAGTATTGGAGTTTCAGCTTCATCATCAGTCCTTCCAATGAATATTCAGAACTGATTTCTTTAGGAAGGACTGGTTGAATCTCCTTGCTGTTCAAGAGACTCTCAAGAGTCTTCTCCAACATCACAGTTCAAAAGCAGCAATTCTTCAATGATCAGTTTTCTTTATAGTCCAACTCTCACATCCATACACGACTACTGGGAAAACCATAGCTTTGACTAGATGGACCTTTGTTGGCAAAGTAATGTCTCTGCTTTTTAATATGCTGTCTAGATTTGTCATAGCTTTTCTTCCAAGGAGCCATTATTTTTTAATTTCATGGCTGAAGTCACCATCTGCAGTGATTTTGGAGCCCAAGAAAATAAAGTGTGTCACTGTTTCCACTATTTCCCCATCTATTTGCCATGAAGTGATGGGACCAGATACCATGATCTTAGTTTCCTGAATGCTGAGTTTTAAGACAACTTTTTCACTCTCCTCTTTCACTTTGATCAAGAGGCTTTTTAATTCTCTGCTTTCTACCATAAGGGTAATGTCATCTGCATATCTGAGGTTATTGATCTTTCTCCCAGCAAACTTAATTCCAGCTTGTGCTTCATCCAGTCCAGCATTTCTCATAATGTACTCTGCATATAAGTTAAATAAGCAGGGTGACAATATACAGCTTGGACGTACTCCTTTCCCTATTTGGAACCAGCCTGTTGTGCCATGTCCAGTTCTAACTGTTAATTCCTGACCTGCATACAGATTTCTCAGGAGGCAGATCAGGTGGTCTGGTAGTCCCATCTCTTTCAGAATTTTCTAGAATTTTTTGTGGTCCACACAGTCAAAGGCTTTGGCATAGTCAAGAAAGCAGAAATAGATGTTTTTCTGGAACTCTCTTTGTTTTTTCTTATGATCTAACGGATGTTGGCAATTTGGTCTCTGGTTCCTCCACCTTTCCTAAATCCAGCTTGAACATCTGAAATTCAGTTCAAGTGCTGTTGAAGCTGGCTTGGAGAATTTTGAGCATTACTTTACTAGCGTGTGAGAGATTGTGTGGTAGTTTGAACATTCTTTGGCATTGCCTTTCTTTGGAATTGGAATGAAAACTTATATTTTCCAGTCCTGTGGCCACTGCTGAGTTTTCCAAATTTGCTGATATATTGAGTACAGCACCCTCACAACATAATCTTCTAGGATTTGAAATAGCTCAACTGGAATTCCATCACCTCCACTAGCTTTGTTCATAGTGATGCTTTCTAAGGCCTACTAGAACATTGTCCACTAGAGAAGGGAATGGCAAACCACTTCAGTATTCTTGCCTTGAGAACCCCATGAACAGTATGAAAAGGGAAAAATATAGGACACTGAAAGATGAACTCCCCAGGTACCCAATATGCTACTGGAGATCAGTGGAGAAATAACTCCAGAAAGAATGAAGAGATGGATCCAAAGCAAAAGCAACACCCAGTTGAGGATGTGACTGGTGATGGAAGTAAAGTATCATTCTGTAAAGAGTGATATTGCATAGGAACCTGGAATATTAGGTCCATGAATCAAGGAAAATTGGAAGTGATCAAACAGAAGATGACAAGAGTGAACATTGACATTTTAGGAATCAATGAACTAAAATGGACTGGAATGGGTGAATTTAACTCAGATGACCATTACATCTACTACTGTGGGCAAGAATCCCTTAGAAGAAATGGAGTTACCATCATAGTCAATAAAAGAGTCCTAAACTCAGTACTTGGGTGCAATCTCGAAAATAACACAATGATCTCTGTTCATTTCCAAGGCAAACCATTCAATATCAGAGTAAGCCAAGTCTATGTCCCGACCAGTACTGCTGAAGAACCTGCAGTTCTATGAAGACCTACAAGACTTTATATAATTAACACCCAAAAAAGATGTCCTTTTCCTTATAGGACATATGATGGGCATTATAGTGTACTGGAATGCAAAAGTAGGAAGTCAAGAAATACCTGGAGTAATAGGCAAATTTGGCCTTGGAAACAGAATGAAGCAGGGCAAAGAGTTTTGCCAAGAGAACACACTGGTCATAGTCCATGACAACATCCTCTTCCAACAACACAAGAGAAGACTCTACACATGAACATCACCAGATGGTCAACACCAAAAACAAATTGATTATATTATTTGCAGCCAAACATGGGGAAGCTCTATATAGTCAGCAAAAACAAGACTGAGAGCCGACTGTGGCTCAGACTATGAACTCCTTATTGCCAAATTCAGACTTAAATTGAAGAAAGTAGGGAAAACCACTAGACCATTCAGGTATGACCTAATTCAAATCCCTTATGATTATACAGTGGAAGTGAGAAATAGATTTAAGGGACTAGATCTGATAGAGTGTGCCTGATGAACTGTGGACAGAGGTTCCTGATATTGTACAGGAGGCAGGGATGAAGACCATCCCCCCCCAAAAAAAAATGCAAAAAAGCAAAATGGTTGTCTGAGTAGGCCTTACAAATACCGGTGAATAGAAGAGAAGTGAAAGGCAAAGCAGAAAAGGAAAGATATACCCATTTGAATGCAGAGTTCCAAAGAATAGCAAGGAGAGATAAGGAAGACTTCTTCAGTGATCAGTGCAAAGAAACAGAAGAAATCAACAGAATGGGAAAGACTAGAGATCTCTTCAAGAAAATTAGAGATACCAAGGGAACAAAGATGGGCTCGATAAAGGACAGAAGTGGTATGGACCTAAAAGAAGCAGAAGATATTAAGAAGAGGTGGTAAGAATACACAGAAGAACTATCCAAAAAAGATCTTCACAACCCAGATAATCACAATGGTGCAATCACCAGCCTAGAGCCAGATCCTGGAATGTGAAGTCAAGTGGGCCTCAGGAAGCATCACTACGAACAAAGCTAGTGGAGGGGATGGAATTCCAGTTGAGTTATTTCACATCCTAAAAGATGTTGTTTGCAGCATCAGATACAAACTGAAGTGAGTTGGCTTGCACACACAGGAGCAAGGTAGACCCCAAGCAGCATGTATGAGGAAGATAACCATTCTCTTCAGGTCTTGGTTCTAAAGCAGATGATGGTGGCAGCAGGAATATAAGCCCTCATATACTGTGCACTCTAATTCTTCATTTTCAGTTGTTTGGGCAGGTAGTGAATGTGTTGGGCAGACCTCACAGAGGTCTACTTAGCAGGAGGAAGCATAGATCTGCACTGATAGAGCATTCTAGAAGTAAATGTTGCTTAGGATAATCATTTCTAGAATTCGTATAAAGCCAGGAACTGGTACCCAAGGTCAAAGTATTGGTGAGTTTCTAACAACCCTAAACTTTTGTCTGAAGCTGACCCTCGGCCTTATTTGGTAGAACTTGTTTCATCCTTGTTAACGGAAAAATTTTGGACCTGCTTTTCTTGCTCTGATCTTTTTCTTTTTCTCTCTTCTACATCATTTTCCCCTCTATCCAGGTCTATTATTGATTTTCTATACCTCTTCCTGCCCCTATGTGTATTTCTCTGGAAGTTATACAGAAGATTTGGCTTTCTGGTTTGATATTCATCCCATTACTCTCCAACTTCCTTTATGTTTAGTCATACTAGAGAAAGAATAGGAATCAGCATTAAGGAAAGTGTGTAGGTAGGAAAATGTTATTAAATTAAAAGTCTGGCAAGGCAATAAATGGGGGAAAACTATGTGAAATTAAAAGGCTGAACAATCAGAGACAAATTAGAATGTGCTGGTTGTAATACTGAGATTTACTTTTTAAGAGAGTTACCAAGAAAAAAGGAAGGATGTTGACACTTATGTAGAGTGCCAACTGTGTTGTAGAAGTCAGAAAACTTAATAGGACCTGTCTTTCTCTTTGAATACCTTTGTCCACCCCACTCCAATCTGCCTGAATAATTCCTGTTTGTTCCTCAACTCCTTCCATGTCTGTCTCATATCACCTTGTTTTTTGATAACATTTGATAGCGTCTGTATCTAATGTGTTGTATTTATTTGTGAACATGTTTATCAGCTCTTTTTCCTAATAGAGTACATGTTGTGTGATGTCAGAAGGCTCTCTTGTTTACAACAAATAGCCAGCACTAAGCATGGGGCCTGGTACAATATTGATGTCTAATAATTTTGAGACATACATGCATGCTTGCATAAATGAAGGAATTAATGAATGAATTCAAGGTCTAATTCAAGCATCATATCCTTTGTAAAGTTTTTACTATACACCTTAGTAAACTTACAGTGACGGTACTTTCTATATTCAGTTGTATTGTGTTAACAAATTCATTTTTTCACTTTTGACTTCTAACAGAATATTCATCCCTTAAAGGCTGGGTCATGTATTATTTCTCTTTGGAACTCCCACTTAGGGTACGATTTTGTGATTAGATGAACATTTTTGAGACTATATTATTGGGGGCCCAGAACCATCCTGACTGCAAGAGAAAATCCAAATTTTCTAAGTTATCAAATATGAAATATATACTTTATAATTCAGATAGCAGAGAGGTTTATATTATTTACTTATGAAAATATGTCACATTTTAATTACATATATTTCTTTACTTGTAAACCCTATACTCTATTTGATCACTTCCTTAGCTAAAAAAAATAGCTGTCAATATAGGCAAATGCAATGCTATCAAACTCTGAAGTATTCTTTCTAAAAATTGATAAATAGCTTAATAGCTTTTTCACTTTCTTGAATTTATCAGATGGTAAGATGCCTGAAAATAACTGTGAGTTTCTCTACAATGCTCATAAAAACTGAAGGGGTACTAGAGACTTGACAATACATATTAAGCTAAAAGAAGTCATATTCCACCATTTTGCAAATTTCCATTCTGTAAAAACTCTCTATATTTAACCAAATTAGAAGAAGATATGTAGGCTACAAAAGCATATACATTTTCCTTTTGTAGCAATAGAAACAGAAGACTTTGATTTTTTTAAAAAAATTATATTTTTCTCTATTATGGATATTAATTCAGTTGTTGCCCAAACATATATGAGTTGTATGTGTTATAGATTTCTTAAAAGAAGAGTGAGATTGTTGGGCAATGAAATATCCCAATTTCCTTGAGATTGAATTACAACCTGAGAAACTTGACTTTCAGTGCTAAAATGAGGCAGACCAAATAGCTGTTCACCTTACACTGACATAGCATTATTTTTTCTTTTCAAACTTAAATAATATGCTTGAAAGACTTTCTGGAATTTTACAAGAATGTATCTCTAAGGCACAGTTAAAGAAAGGAAGGTAACTCATTTTTGTTTGAAAGGTTGACACTTTTATGTTTTATTGTTCCCCAAGATGGTCATTATTATTTATTTATAATAGTTGTAAGGTACATGGCACTTATAAACACATAAAATACAAAGCTCCTGTGAGATTTTCTATCTAACTCAATATAGGGTACACTATATAAGAGTATGGGGGAAGTAGAAATGGGCTGGAAAAAATCAATACTGGTAAGCTTAGTGGGAGAAATGTGTTCTAAACTTTCAAGGAGAGATGTCAAGGAATAAAAAGAAGTTTGTTCAAGTAGGACTAATCTAGTATCAAGCCTTTTGAGAATTATACATTCATAAGTAAGAGGAAAATGGATTTCTAAACCATTTTTCTTATAATATCTTCCTAGTGAGTTTTTTTTTTTAGTGAGTTTTTTTTTTTAATTATTTTACAATGACCCTTTTAACCTGATTAATGTTTCCTTCCTTAAACTGTTTTCCCTGAGAGTTACATAGTCACAGAATCTTCTGTGGTTAATATGTGTCATAACAACATTTTTCTTCCCCTTATTTTCAAATATACTGAAGGGCAGTTAAGGTAAATACTTACTTTTAATATTTTTATTTTAAAGTTCTGATTTCATTCACACTGATGACAATGTTATTTTATATGACTATTAATGAAATACACTTTTAAACTAAAATATTAAATATTTAAATTTTCTCTTGTCAAAATAGTTTTCTTTCTGGAAGGCTTATTTTTTTTTTGTTGCCAAATACATGTTAAGAAGCAATAAATTGCATTTTAAAACCAAAATTATTCTTCCAGATAAATATCACAACAAAATATTGATTACAAATCCAGGTCTTCTTACAAAACATGAATGATTTCACATAGTTCCATAATATCTTCTAGCCATACAGCCTTGACTACCTTCATTTTAACTGGTGAGAAAGTTAAGAAGCTGTATATCTGCATTAAATATATATGGATTTTCACAAAAGAAGACAAGCAGAAATCAAGATATACAATATGTTTCAGTTCAGTTAAGCTCAGTTGCTCAGTCATGTCCAACTTTTTGCAACCCCAGAGACTACAGCACACCAGGCCTCCCTGTCAATCACCAAATTCCGGAGTTTACTCAAACTCATGTCCATTGAGAAGGTGATGCCAGCCAACCATCTCATCCTCTGCCGGCCCCTTCTCCTCCTGCCCTCAACCTTTCCCAGCAACAGTGTCTTTTCAAATGAGTCAGTTCTTTGCATCAGGTGGCCAAAGTATGGGAGTTTCAGCTTCAACATCACTCCTTCCAATGAACATTCAGTCTGATTTCCTTTAGAATAGACTGGTTGGATCTCCTTGCAGTCCAAGGGACTCTCAAGAGTCTTCTTTAACACCACAGTTCAAAAGCATCAGTTCTTCGGGGCTCAGCTTTCTTTATAGTCCAATTCTGACATCCATACATGACTACTGGAAAAACAATAGCCTTGACTAGATGGACCTTTGTTGGCAAAGTAATGTCTCTGCTTTTTAATATGCTGTGTAGGTGGGTCATAACTTTTCTGCCAAGAGAAAGTATCTTTTAATTTCAAGGCTACAGTCACAATCTGCAGTGATTTTGGAGCCCCTCAAAAATAAAGTCAGCCACTGTTTCCCCATCTATTTGCCATGAAGTGATGGGACCAGATGTCAGGACCCGTCACTTAGTTTTCTGAATGTTGAGCTTAAGTCAACTTTTTCACTCCCCTCTTTCACTTTCATCAAAAGGCTCTTTAGTTCTTCAATTTCTGCCATAAGGGTGGTGTCATCTTCATATCTGAAGTTATTGATATTTCTCCCAGCAATTTTGATTCCAGCTTGTGTTTCTTCCAGCCCACCGTTTCTTATGATATACTCTGCATATAAGTTAAGTAAGCAGGGTGACAACGTACTCCTTTTCCTATTTGGAACCAGTCTATTGTCTCATGTCCAGTTCTAACTGGTGCTTCCTGACCTGCATACAAGTTTCTCAAGAGACAGGTCAGGTGGTCTGGTATTCCCATCTCTTTCAGAATTTTCAACAGTTTATTGTGATCCACACAGTCAAAGGCTTTGGCATAGTTTGTATGAATTTATATATGTGACTTACTTCATCAATTAGAATGATTGTGAGGGCATATATCTAATAAATGTAGATACCATATGGTATAACTATAATTTATCTTAGCTTCAACACAAAGATGTTGACTTAAAAATATTGACAACCTAAAAGTTGAGAGTTTTGTTATATTCAGTGGGAATTTTAGAAGTTCAAGCCCAGGAGACAGCATCTCAAATGACCTAGGTGAAAGAACTACTCAAGGAGGCAAGGGGACTAACCAGGTAAATAGAAGTTTTGCAATAAAAGGCAGGTAGTGTAAACGTCAAAAGTTTTTTGTAAATTAAAGAAAAATAGATATAACAAGTTAAGGAATTTAGTTCTTTTTTTTTTGTAGTAGAAATGGAAGAGTCTGAGAACACTAAAATCATTCCTTTGATATGGACCTTAGCTATCTGAAGCCAGGTTCCTGTTTTCACTTCCTGAGCTCCTTAGATACTCCCTCAGGGCTCACCTAGGGAGAGGCTGCAGTGTCAGTTGCCTCAATGGCTCATTTACAATTCTTTGTGACTCCATGGACTGCAGCACTCCAGGTGTCCCAGTCCATCACCAGTTCCTGAAGCTTGCTCAAACTCATGACCTTCCCGTCATTCTGTCATCCAACCATCTTATCCTCTGTTGTCCCCTTCTCCTCCTGCTTTTAATCCTTCCCAGCATCAGGGTCTTTTCCAATGAGTGAGTTCTTTGAATCGGATGGCCAAAGTATTGGAGTTTCAGCTTCAGCATGAGTCCTTCTAATGAATAGTCAGTACTAATTTCTGTTAGGATTGACTAGTTTGATCTCCTTGAAGTCCAAAAGGCTCTCAAGAGTTTTTTTTCCAACATCACAGTTCAAAAGCATCAATTCTTTGGCACCCAACTTTCTTTATAGTCCAACTCTCACATCCACACATGACTACTGGAAAAATCATAGCTTTGACTAGATAAACCTTTGCCAGAAAGTAACATCTCTGCTTTTTAATATGCTATCTAGTTTGGTCAAAGCTATTCCTCCAAGGAGCAAGCATTGTTTAATGTCATGGCTGTAGTCACCATCTGTAGTGATTTTGGAGCCCCCCAAAATAAAGTCTCTCATTGTTTCCTCTGTTTCCCCAACTATTTGTTATCAAGTGATGGGACCAGATGCCATGATCTTCGTTTCCTGAAGGTTTAGTTTTAAGCCAGCTTTTTCACTCTACTCTTTCACTTTCATCGAGAGGCTCTTTAGTTCTTCTTTACTTTCTGCCATAAAGGTGGTGTGATCTGCATATCTGAGGTTATTGATATTTTCCTGGCAATCTTGATTCCAGCTTGTTCATCCAGCCAGGCGTTTATCATGATGTACTGTGCTTTCCTGGTGGCTCAGATGGTAAAGCGTCTGCCTACAATGCGGGAAACCCAGGTTCAATTCCTGGGTCGGGAAGATCCCCTGGAGAAGGAAATAGCAATCCACTCCAGCACTCTTTCCTGGAAAATCCCATGGACGGAGGAGCCTGATGGCTCAGTCCATGGGATCACAAAGAGTCGGACACTACTGAGCGACTTCACTTTCACTTTCACTGTGCATAAAAGTTAAATAAGCAGGGTAACAATATACAGTCTTGATGTATTCCTTTCCTGATTTGGAACCAGTCTGTTGTTCCAAGTCCAGTTCTAACTGTTGCTTCCTGACCTGCATATATATTTCTTAGGAGGTAGGTCAAGTGGTCTGGTATTCCCCTCTCTTTCAGAATTTTCCACAGTTTGTTGTGATCTACACAGTCAAAGGCTTTGGCATAATCAATAATGCAGAAGTAGAAGAGTGTCTAGTATTCTCTTGCATTTTTGATGATCTAGTTGATGTTGGAAATTTGAATTCTGGTTTCTCTGCTTTTTCTAAATCCAGCTTGAACATCTGGAAGTTCACAGTTCACATACAGTTGAAGTCTAGCTTGGAGAATGTTGACCATTACTTTGGTAGCATGTGAGATGAGTGTAATTGTGTGGTAGTTTGAACATTGTTTGGCATTGCCTTTCTTTGGGATTTAAATGAAAACTGATCTTTTTCAATCTTGTAGACACTGCTGAGTTTTCCAAATTTGCTAGCATATTGAATGCAGCACTTTCACAGCAACATCTTTTAGGATTTGAAATAGCTCAGCTGGAATTCCATCACCTCCACTAGCTTTGTTCATAGTGATGGCTACTAAGGTCCACTTGACTCCACATTCCAGGATGTCTGGCTCTAGGTGAGTGATCACTCCATCATAATTATCTGCATCATGAAGATCTTTTCTGTACAGTTCTCCGTGTATTCTTGCTACTTCTTCTTAATATCTTCTGCTTCTGTTAAGTCCATACAATTTATGTCCTTTATTGTGCCTATCATTGCATGAAATGTTCCCTTGGTATCTCTAATTTTCTTGAAGAGATCTCTGGTCTTTCCCATTCTGTTGTTTTCCTCTGTTTCTTTGCATTGGTCTTGAAGCAAGCTTTCTTATCTCTCCTTGTTTTTCTGTAGAACACTGCATTCTGATAGGTTATTTTTCCTTTTCTCCTTTGTCTTTAGCTTCTCTTCTTTTCTCAGCTATTTGCAAGGCCTCCTCAGACAATCATTTTGCCTTTTTTTATTTCTTTCTCTTGGGGATGGTCTTGACCACTGCCTCCTGTACAAGGTCAAAAACCTCCATCTACAATTCTTCAGACACTCTATCAGATCTAATCCTTTGAATCTATTTGTCACTTCCACTGTATAATCATAAGGGATTTGATTTATGTCATACCTGAATAGTCTATTGGTTTTGAGTACTTTCTTCAATTTAAGTCTGAATTTTGCAATCTGAGCCACAGTCAGCTCCTGGTTTTGTTTTTGCTAACTGTATAGAGCTTCTCTATCTTTTGCTGCAAAGAATATAATCAATCTGATTTCGGTGTTGATAATCTGGTGATGTTCATGTGTAGAGTCTTCTCTTGTGTTGTTGGAAGAGGGTGTTTGCTATGACCAGTGCATTTTCTTGGCAAAACTCTTTAGCCTTTCCCCTGCTTCATTTTGTACTCCAAAGCCAAATTTGCCCATTACTTCATATTTCTTGACTTCCTACTTTTGCATTCCAGGTCCATATGATGCAAGGGACATCTTATTTGGGTGCTAGTTCTAGAAGGTTTGTAAGTCTTTGTTGAACTGTTCAACTTCAGCTTCTTCAGCCTTACTGGTCAGGGCATAGACTTGGATTACTCTGATATTGAATGGTTTGCCTTGGAAACAAACAGAGATCATTCTATTGTTTTTGAAGTTGCACCTGAGAACTGCATTTAGGACTCTTTTGTTGACTATGATGGCTACTCCATTTCTTCTAAGGGACTCTTGCCTACAGTAGTAGATATAGTGGTCATCTGAGTTAAATTCACCCATTCCAGTCCATTTTAGTTTGAAGGAGGAAACAGACAGAGCTGGACTCCATCTTAGACCTGTTTATGCTGATCATGCTCGGCCACCTCTCCAGTGGACTCTGAACTTTGTGCTTAATGCTTATGGAAACTACAACAGAAGGATAAGATCCCCTTAGACAGGGGAATCTTGAAGATCATATCCAGTTTACTAATCGCCTAAGAGGAAACATAATCTAATCACCTCTACCTCCAGACAGGTCATAAATTCTTTCTCTATCTTTTGGAATGTAACCACAGGCTTATTGATTATTAACTATTTGGAATGTAACCACAGGCTTATAGATTATTAACTCTTTGGAATGTAATCACGGGCTTATTGATTATTAACTGTTAGAAAACATAACACATGAATGATGGGGTTATTGGGATTGTATTTACCCTTCCTTTGGCCTGGTGTGCTGCAATTCATGGGGTCGCAAAGAGTCGGACATGACTGAGCGACTGAACTGAACTGAACTTGTTTATGTAAGTCTCAAGTAATTTGGGGTGGTGGGTTCAGACACTTACACGAGGGGTATAAAAGATTTTCACAAATTCTGGTCAGGGTCCTTGGCCAAGAGGAGACTCTGCCTTGGGCCCTCTGGTATAATAAACTGCTCTCCACTATCTGCATTGTCCTTCTGAGTGAGTTTGTTTCCCAGAACGCGTGGCTATAACAAATTCACTGATTTCTGAAGTGTCGATGTTCACTCTTGCCATTTCCTGTTTGACCATTTCTGCTGCTGCTGCTGCTGCTGCTGCTAAGTCACTTCAGTCGTGTCCGACTCTGAGCAACCCCATAGATGGCAGTCCACCAGGTTCTGCCGTCCCTGGGATTCTCCAGGCAAGAACACTGGAGTGGGTTGCCATTTCCTTCTCCAATGCATGAAAATGAAAAGTGAAAGTGAAGTCACTGAGTTGTGTCCAACTCTCAGCAACCCCCTACCAAGCTCCTCCGTCCGTGGGATTTTCCAGGCAAGAGTACTGGAGTGGGTTGCCATTGCCTTCTCCGTTGACCACTTCTAATTTACCTTTATTCATGAACCTAACATTTCATGTTCCTATGCAGTA
Organism: Aepyceros melampus; assembly: GCA_006408695.1. Lineage (NCBI taxonomy): Eukaryota > Metazoa > Chordata > Mammalia > Artiodactyla > Bovidae > Aepyceros > Aepyceros melampus. The sequence goes on from SJXQ01001230.1 coordinate 278,770, forward strand.
TTTTTCTTTACAGCATGGGACTTTACTTCCATCACCAGTCATATCCACAACTGGGCCTTGTTTTTGCTTTGGCTCCATCTCTTCATCTTTCTGGAGTTATTTCTCCACTGATCTCCTGTAGCATATTGGGCACCTACTGACCTGGGGAGTTCATCTTTCAATTTCCTATTTTTTTGCATTTTCATACTGTTTCTCCAATGCATGAAAATGAAAAGTGAAAGTTAAGTCACTGAGTTGTGTCCAACTCTCAGCAACCCCCTACCAAGCTCCTCCGTCCGTGGGATTTTCCAGGCAAGAGTACTGGAGTGGGTTGCCATTGCCTTCTCCGTTGACCACTTCTAATTTACCTTTATTCATGAACCTAACATTTCATGTTCCTATGCAGTATTTTTCTTTACAGCATGGGACTTTACTTCCATCACCAGTCATATCCACAACTGGGCCTTGTTTTTGCTTTGGCTCCATCTCTTCATTCTTTCTGGAGTTATTTCTCCACTGATCTCCTGTAGCATATTGGGCACCTACTGACCTGGGGAGTTCATCTTTCAATTTCCTATTTTTTTGCATTTTCATACTGTTCATGGGGTTCTCAAGACAAGAATACTGAAGCAGTTTGCCTTTCCTTTCTGCAGTGGAACACATTTTGTCAAAACTTTCCACCTTGACCCGTCTGTCTTGGTGGTCCTACATGGCTTGGTTCATAGTTTCATTGAGTTAAACAAGGCTGTGGTCCTTGTGATCAGTTTGATTTGACTCCCTCAACGTTCACCTTAGGAAGTGGCTCTAGTTTGATGACTGCTAAATGCCAGGTATTCTTCTCCTTCCTGAATTCCCTCAGGGCTCACCAGCTCACACTGAAGGGCTGCAATTGTTGATGACTATGAAATCCTTTTTACTAGTATGGCAGGAAATACTCCAATTCTCAGAGGTTTTACAGAACATAAAACTTTGTTTTACATTATGTGCTGACATTATTTTATATATATTTTGAACTTGTGTTTTGGTTGAAAGTTGATCTAATTTAAACATGGACATGAGTGTATTCACTCTTATCTGAATCTTTGCAACCCCATGAGTTGCAGGAAGGGGGATCCCTTCCAGGGCCGAAAGTGCACTCTTGTCTAACACTTGGAAATAAATCTGAGGATACACATGCGCTGACAAAGCAAGATATTTTATTGGGAAGAGGCTCCCAGGAGGAGAGCAGTAGGGTAAGGAAACTGAGAACTGCTCTGCCAGCTCTGGTTAGCAGTCTCGGGTTTTACGGTGATGGGATTAGTTTTGGGTTGTCTTTGGCCAATCATTCTGATGAAGAATCCTTCCTGGTGGTGCACGCATTGCTCAGCCAAGATAGATGCCAGTGAGAAGGATTCTGGGAGGTGGTTGGATGCATGGTATCACATTTGACCTTTCCTGAACTCTTGTGGTTGGGTGGTGGCTTATTAGTTCTATGTTCCTTAGGGACCTCCTGTCATAAAGCAACTCATGCAAATGGTTACAATGGTGCCTGGCTAGGGTGGGTGGTTTCAATCAGTGTTCTTCACCTAACACATGGACTGTAATCCTCTAGGCCCTCTGTCCATGGGATTTTCCAGGTGAGAATACTGGGGTGGGTTAACTATTTCCTTCTTCAAGGGATCTTCCTGACCCAAGGATCAAACTGGAGTCTCTAGAGTCCCCTGCTTTGGCTGGCTGGTTCTTTACCACTGAGTCACCTGGGAAGCACACTTCCAATTTATTAAAATATGTATTTGATTTTGTGTAATTCTACAGATTCAGTGTTGTAGGATGAAGATTTAAGCATGCTGTTGCAACAAAATTAAGAGCTGATATTGCCTGCCTTAGCTGTGAGTTCATTTCATAAAGAATTGTTTTGCTCTGTTGCATATCCCAGTAGATTTTAACCTCATTTTCTCACAAGTTAATCTTTTAAAATTTTTACAAGTGATGTTATTATTATTATGTTAATACCTCACAGACTAGTAGAGTAATGCTCAAAATTCTCCAAGCCAGGCTTCAGCAATACATGAATTATAAACTTCCAGATGTTCAAGCTGGTTTTAGAAAAGGCAGAGGAACCAGAGATCAAATTGCCAATCCACTGGATCACAGAAAAAGCGAGAGATTTCCAGAAAAACATCTATTTCTGCTTTCTTGACTATGCCAGAGCCTTTGACTGTATGGATCACAATAAACTGTGGAAAATTCTGAAAGAGATGGGATTGCCAGTCCCCTTGACCTGCCTCTTGAGAAACCTATATGCAGTAAACAGACAGTGAATTCTTAAGGAAAAGGGAGCAAGAAAGGTAAGTCTCATATTTTCATCTTTGCCTCAGCTTACTGCCCTAGGCAGTTTTGAAATGTTGGACAAAAAAGAAGGAAGAAAGATGAACTTTAAACCCATGGAACAACTTCAAGCACACAGACATATGAAATGGGAAACCGAGAAGCAGAGGAGAGAGACAAAGAACCAGAACAACTCTTTTTGTCCACACTTTTTTGTTGTTTAGTTGTTCAGCTGTGCCTGACTCTTTGCAACTCTGTGACTGCAGCACTCCAGGCTTTCACACTTTAAATATATACATTCATGTGTCAACTACCTCAATAAAGCTGGAAAAACCAGAATCTTTGCTAACGAGCAAAATAATAACAAAGATCAGTTAGTGAATTTTCTCATCATTTTCTTCTGACATAGTGATTAGACATGATCTGAAAATGGAAATACGTATCAAAGAAGGCTCTCTGGTAGTTTGAGTTTTCGCTGCTGATGCTCTTTTGTGTCCCTGATTCATCTTGAAATGCAAAGTTTCCTACACAGAATTTATAAGAGATGATGTGTCTCATCTTCTCTCTCAGTATCTGGAAACTCAACACAGGACTCAAAAGCTATTGTTGAGTGTAAGGTTAGGTAAGTAACAGCCACGCAGAATGTGTGCCACTTCATATCTTTCCTTGCTTGGGAGGTGAAGATTTCGTACTATAATGGAGAAAGCCAGCCCAAGTCTTGCTTTTTCCTAGCAGTGTGGCTACACTTACTTCCCAGCCCTCTGATGTTTGCTTCAGGAGCATCAGTATGCACAATCAAAGGCTGCTTGTACCTTGGCATCAAAGGGCAAAACCATGGGAGAAGCCTGCTTCCAGCCACAGGTCCTCAACATTCTTTACCTTCTGGGGATGAAAAACTGGCAGTAGGCATCTCAGGTGAATGTGTGCCACTTCATATCTTTCCTTGCTTGGGAGGTGAAGATTTCGTACTATAATGGAGAAAGCCAGCCCAAGTCTTGCTTTTTCCTAGCAGTGTGGCTACACTTACTTCCCAGCCCTCTGATGTTTGCTTCAGGAGCATCAGTATGCACAATCAAAGGCTGCTTGTACCTTGGCATCAAAGGGCAAAACCATGGGAGAAGCCTGCTTCCAGCCACAGGTCCTCAACATTCTTTACCTTCTGGGGATGAAAAACTGGCAGTAGGCATCTCAGGTGGTTTCCAGTCTCAAAAGCATGGACATGAACCTGGAATGCTTGTCTTGGTGTACAAAACCACCTAAATCTAAAGAGGTACTGTTAATCTGGCTAGGCAGTTGTTACCAGTGAACCTTTATTTTCTAAAGTAAAATGAGGAATTAAATTTTAAAAAAAGAAAAAGAAAAACAAAAACAACCCACTACCTAATCCAATGTTATGGTGATTTCCCCTTATGTTTTCTTCCAAGGGATTTATAGGTCTTGCTGTTACACTTAGGTCATTAATCTGTACTTAGTTAATGTTTGTATGAGGTGGGAGGTAGGGGTCCAGCTTCATTCTTATGAGTCTTGGTGTACAAAACCACCTAAATCTAAAGAGGTACTGTTAATCTGGCTAGGCAGTTGTTACCAGTGAACCTTTATTTTCTAAAGTAAAATGAGGAATTAAATTTTAAAAAAAGAAAAAGAAAAACAAAAACAACCCACTACCTAATCCAATGTTATGGTGATTTCCCCTTATGTTTTCTTCCAAGGGATTTATAGGTCTTGCTGTTACACTTAGGTCATTAATCTGTACTTAGTTAATGTTTGTATGAGGTGGGAGGTAGGGGTCCAGCTTCATTCTTATGCATGTGATTAATCCAGCTTTTCCAGACACATCTGTTGAAGAGACTATTCCTTCTCCACTGAATTATCCTGGTGCTCTAGTCAAAGAGTAATTGACTATTACTGTGAAGGTTTATTTCTGGATTCTCAGTCTATTCCATTGGTTTGTGTCTATTCCATCATTTGTGCCAGCACCACACTGTTTTATTCAATTAATGAGGCCTGGCAGTCAGTTTTGAAATCAGGAAGGGCAAGTCTTCCAATTTTGTTTTTATTTTTCAAGATTGGTGTGACTATCCTGGGTTATCTTCTTTTATTAAAAATAAAATTAATATGTAGCCCTATTTCAGAGGCTTTCAATTAGGGACTGTGCTAAGTTGCTTCAGTCATGTGAACTCTTTGTGACCCTAAGGACCGTAGCCTGCCAAGGCTCCTCTGGCCATGGGATTCTCCATGCAAGAACACTGGAGTGGGTTGCCATGCCTTCCTCGAGGGGGCCTTCCCAAACCAGGGATCAAATCCACATCTCCTGCAGCTCCTGCATTACAGGTGGATTCTTTACCATTGAGCCACTAGGGAAGCCCCAATTAGGGGCCATTTGTCCCCAATTCCAGGGGTACTTGGTGGTATCTGGAGACATGTTTGGAATCCTTATCTAATTAGTTAAAATAATCATTTTAATTTACTGAGTTGTTGTTAAAGAATGATTTTCCTTCCTTGAAAGAACTGAGAAAGACTTGAAGCATTAGAGCATATAATAAAAACAGTGCAGTTCCTTGATAATGGGCAAAGAGGGTATTTGAGGGGCACACTTTTGTTGATGGAGCTAAATGTATGCCTCACAACCTTTTTCTCATTTTAGGTTACATCTCCATTTTAGGCTATATTTAAATACTTGCTCATCTTCTTGGTATCTGGGGAGTTAGCAGTTCTCAGAGTAGAAGTTGGTAAGGATGGCCTGGTGTGTATCAGCGACCTTGTCGCTGAGTGAAACAGCTGTAAGTTTCCAGAGGCTGCTATAGTGCCCCAACTTTTAGGAGCCAGGGGAGTCGGTAGGTGGGTATCACAGGAGCAAAATTGGGGGTTGCTGGTAACTACAATGCAGGCTGTAGCCTGGAATTCTGCATCTTTCCCAGGGGATAGTTCAGGCTCTGTTGGTACTATCCCCACTGCAGACAGGCAGCTATTAACAGGGGTGGCTGGCTCTCAGGCTCCCACTCATCCTCCCAGAAACAGTCCCTCCGGAAACAAAGGGTTCTGTACAGAGACCTAGTCCATGCACAAGGAAGGGACCACCCCATTTCTCAACCAGGGGTTGAATTGGGATGGCTGGGGCTCCTGCTGTCTCAGTCCCAGCTCTCAATAAGGACATATTCCTTGGAAAACCACAAACACCCTTTCCCTACTGTGCTATGGCCTCACAAAGTCTAGATCTTCCAAAGGGGTAGTGTAAGGGTGGAGGCCCAGGAGAGCTTGGTTCCTGCTCCAGGGATGTAGGGCCCTCTGCACTCAGGAGTGATCCTCATGGTCCCTAAGACCCACACTGCTTCTGGGTGTCAAGGAAACTAAACAAAAATCTCAGGTTCCTATAATTCTCTCAGTATTGGAAAGAATGTACTCTATGGTGGAATATGGGATATCCTAGTGGCTTCCATATAATAATAAGGGGTTTGATATAGGTCATACCTGGATGGCCTAGTGGTTTTCCCTACCTTCTTCAATTTATCCCTGAATTTTGCAATAAGGAGCTCGTAATCCGAGCCACAGTCAGCTCCCGGTCTTGTTTTTGCTGACTGTATAGAGCCATCTTTGACTGCANCATTCTAAAGGAGATCAGTCCTGGGTGTACACTGGAAGGACTGATGCTAAAGCTGAAACTCCAATACTTTGGCCAACTCATGAGAAGAATTGACTCACTGGAAAAGGCTCTGATGCTGGGAGGGATTGGGGGAAGGAGGAGAAGGGGATGACAGAGGATGAGATGGCTGGATGGCATCACCAATTTGATGGACATGAATCTGAGTGAACTCTGGGAGTTGATGATGGACAGGGAGGCCTGGCATGCTGCAATTCATGGGGTCACAAAGACTCGGACACAACTGAGTGACTGAACTGAACTGAACTGACTGAATTACCTTCTAAAGAATTTTTTTTTTAACCTTGTAGAAATAATCGACTCATTTTTCACATTTCAGTGAAAGTGAAATATTTTTGTTTTAAGCACATCGTGTTTTGCAGCTCATTCACTTTTCTATATCCATTATTTAAAAGTTTCCATTGAGTTGTCGGGATGTCAAATAACAGTAGCACCACAAAGTGAATATGAGGGCTTTTCATTAAAGATGCATAAGCTTCAATAGCCTTTCAATTACTTATTGATAAATGGAAAATGACATTCTCCCAAAAAGAACAAGGGAAAAAAAGCCTTGTATTTATCTTAGAACTTTTCTGTTAAGTCAAAAAGAAAAAGTATCACTGCCTGCATTTTTTTTCCATTACAGTGAAAATTTAGTATCTGAACCATCACAATAGAGACTGTGAAAATGATAAGTTTCCTAGACACAAACAATTAAGAATTAGTCCTAAAAATCTTAAGTATTTTTGTGTAAATTATCAGAACGGAAAGAATAATGTCAAGTACAAAGTACAATGTATATGTTTTTGTCACTTGATAAGTTTAAATTTTCTATAAAGATTTCCAACGGTGTTATAGTTTACCTACCACTTTTTCTGTTATGTAAGTGTTCACAGAAAAATTTTGAAATCACTGTGAGATAATGGTTGAACATAAGAGTTCAAAGTAATATGACTGTTTTCATTTCAAAATATCTTCATTTTTCATTGATTTACTTTAAATTTTACACAAACTCTGTATATGAACTACAGATTGTGAGGGCATACTCTTCTCAATGTAGACTTTGCTGCATTTCCACAACCTAAAATTCTAGTTACCAAGTAATAATATAACTAGCCTCTCTGGTTGAAGAGACAGCCTTTATGCTATAAATCTACGCACTAGCTACTTGTACATAGCTTTGAAGCCAAACAGCCTGGAAAAATTTAATACCAAGAAATGTGGGAATTTCCTGTTTATCCTAACAAAGGGTTAACTTCAAAATATATAAGTGCTTGCAGTTTTATTTCAAAATAAAAAATGCTCAGATCCAATTATGGCAACTTAATTAAATCACTTTTCATTCTTCAGTCTTTCTTAGGTTCTGCCTTGTAACTACTACTATAAAAAAGAATTCTCTTCCAAGTAATAATATAACTAGCCTCTCTGGTTGAAGAGACAGCCTTTATGCTATAAATCTACGCACTAGCTACTTGTACATAGCTTTGAAGCCAAACAGCCTGGAAAAATTTAATACCAAGAAATGTGGGAATTTCCTGTTTATCCTAACAAAGGGTTAACTTCAAAATATATAAGTGCTTGCAGTTTTATTTCAAAATAAAAAATGCTCAGATCCAATTATGGCAACTTAATTAAATCACTTTTCATTCTTCAGTCTTTCTTAGGTTCTGCCTTGTAACTACTACTATAAAAAAGAATTCTCTGGAACTGATGACAATAATTGGTAAAATACATTTCTGAGCAAAGCATAAAAAAACATTTTACTATACAGCCAAAGATTTTTATCAATCATAACCTTGAATTTGTCTATCCTGTAATAAAATTGCAATGTTACTGCATAGTTAGACATTGGCTTAGAACAGAAACTGAACTTAGTTATAAAATGTTGGATCTCCAGTGAGATTTTACTGGACTGTAAGTTAATAAACAGAAAGCTGAATTTTAAAAAGTCAGGAGACCAGAAGGGGAGCTCTCACACCCTGTGACCAGTATCTAATGAAGCTTAACAGGAAGAAGATAGACTCCTTGTCTCTTGGCAGTGAGAAGTCAGCCAGTGAGAATGGTCACAAGTCAACCAGTGAAAATGCTTGGATGCTTTGTTTTCCATTACCCTCTCAAATTCCTTTTCCCCTCTATGAAAGTGTTTGGTTCTCACTCTAAGAAGTGATTTTGCAACTCTCCCTCAAAAATGAGAAGATTGAGGCGTTCTCTTCCTTGTTGATTTCATTTCAAGGAGATGCATTCCAGTTTCCTAGAGAGACATGTAACTGGGTCATAAAACTCTTCATGATTTTATTTCATTTCTAAAAGATTTACACGTTTCAGAGACAAAAGAAAAGCTTACAATTGTGGCTTTATAAAGTAAGTATTCTAAGAAAAGGGGTGGAAGCCTCTCCTTTATTTTCAACATGGATAATTGTCTCTTATTTTTAATTTATATATGTGTTTATAGTAGAATTGGAAATAGAAAGGGGAAAAGCAAAGAGAAAAACCCTGCCATTTATTACCAGACTTAAGATGGAGAAAAATAAGTAGCTAAAGAAATAAATCATGGAGAAGGAAATGGCAACCCTCTCCAGCATTCTTGCTTGGGTAATCCCATGGACAGAGGAGCCTGGTGGGCTACAATCCATGAGGTTGCAAAGAGTGGACATACCTTAGCAACTAAAAAAAATCACCAAAAAAGAGAAACAAGCATTTTAAAATTAATTAACCTCGACAGCATATTAAACAGCAGAGACATTGCTTTGCCAATGAAGGTCTGTCTAGTCAAGGCTATGGTTTTTCCAGTGGTCATGTATGGATGTGAGAGCTGGACTGTGAAGAAGGCTAAGCATCAAAGAATTGATGCTTTTGAACTGTGGTGTTGGAAAAGACTCTTGAGAGTCCCTTGGACTGCAAGAACATCCAACCAGTTCATTCTAAAGGAGATAGGTCCTGGGTGTTCACTGGAAGGACTGATGCTAAAGCTGAAACTCCAATACTTTGGCTACTTCATACGAAGAGTTGACTCATTGGAAAAGGCTCTGATGCTGGAAGGGATTGGTGGCAGGAGGAGAAGGGGACGACAGAGGATGAGATGGTTGGATGGTATCACTGACTCAACGGACATGAGTTTTGGTGAACTCCGGGAGTTGGTGATAGACAGTGAGGCCTGGCATGCTGCGATCCATGGGGTCGCAAAGAGTCGGACATGACTGAGCGACTGAACTGAACTGAATCTAAAATTATAAGAAATATTTACTCCTTATATCTATGCTTAATCTAATAAAATTATGCTTACAAATGTGAAAAAAAAAAAAAAAGAACTTTCTTTACTTGTGTCCAAGTTCCAGCATTCATTGTTCCAGGATGATAACTGGAAAGTAAGATAAAAAAGAGTTTCACTGGGAAGACTTGCACATTTACACAAACCCATTTCCTGGAATGTGCTCTGAGAAAAGAATACATGGGAGAAGAGCATGGGAAACATTTCATTTGCCTCCCTTTGTAGGATGTTCAAAAACCACATTTTCATCTTAAGTCTTTGTGAAGTCCAGCTTTTGGTAAATCCTTTTTATAAAAAAAAAAAAAAAAAGAACTTTCTTTACTTGTGTCCAAGTTCCAGCATTCATTGTTCCAGGATGATAACTGGAAAGATAAAAAAGAGTTTCACTGGGAAGACTTGCACATTTACACAAACCCATTTACCCATTTCCTGGAATGTGCTCTGAGAAAAGAATACATGGGAGAAGAGCATGGGAAACATTTCATTTGCCTTCCTTTGTAGGATGTTCAAAAACCACATTTTCATCTTAAGTCTTTGTGAAGTCCAGCTTTTGGTAAATCCTTTTTAATTTTATTTTTGAAATAACAAAGACTATCCAAATTAGAGCAATCTTTTTTCCAAAGCTTGCAATAGCAAAAGAGTCATCTATGGTCACTTGTCTGCTGCTTTTATAGATAAGCAAAAATTTAGAATAGTACGAAATATTTGAGTCATACTTTTCCTACTTGAGGTTTTCCTAGAATTGCTTTATTTCTTTCTAACAATGAAAAATGTTGTAGTGAAGGTTAAAACGAATCTGACAAGTGGCTTAAAATAAATTACTCTTCCATTTTATTTTGATTTGGTGTCTTAAAATCCGTAGGAATCTTTCTTTAAAGTCCAAAAAATGTAAATAAAAGTGTCATAGTATTTATAAATCTGAGCCAATTTTAGTTATAATTCACCTTCTGTTTACTGAATCAAAAATTTTATCTCAGAAGTTTTTCTTTCTTTATTTATTTTTTAAAATCTTTTAGGTTCAAATTGTTGTATTTTCCTCTACATGGATCCCAGGTATGTGTATAATGAGTCTATGTTGGCAAACTTCCGCAACTATCTCTTTCTAATTATTAAATGCTTTTTTATCTTTACATTTAATTCAATATGCTGAAATTTGTCCTTCATCAGATAGCTGTTGTTGTTTAGTCACTATGTCACGTCCGTCTCTTTTGCAACCCCATGGGCTATTGGGGCTGCCAGACAATTCTGTCCATGGGATTTCTCGAGCAAGAATACTGCAGTGCATTGCGATTTCCTTCTCCAGGGTATTTTTAAGACACAGGGATTGAAGCTGTGTTCCCACATTGGCAGGCAGATTCATCACCACTGAGGTAATGAATAAGGGAAACCCTCATTAGATTTGTTTAAAATTGTGTGGATGCTTCAACTGTTGTATCATTATTGTGGCTTTATTTTTGTTCACACTTATTTTGTTGTTTTATGATTTCTCCTTTGATTCCCATATTTCTGCCTTAATCTTCGTGCATGGGAGGCTTTAAACAATTATTAAAAAAATTAATTTATTTATAAAGCTATTTGATTCTATAGGAAAATACTTTGCAAAAGTTTTTATCTACTCTATATTAAAATATTTTGTTAGCCATCTTTGTTGTCAGCTTTTATCATCTGACTTTGTTTTATGTACCCCTCTTATATTCCATCCCCCCAAAAAAGAAATGCAAAAAGGCAAAGTGGCTGTCTGAGGAGGCCTTACAAATAGCTGTGAAAAGAAGCAAAGCTAAAAGCAAAGGAGAAAAGGAAAGATATACCATTAGAATGCAGAGTTCCAACTAATAGAAAGGACAGATAAGAAAGCTTTCCTCAGTCATGAATGAAAAGAAATGGAGGGAAAAAATAGATGGGGAAGACTAGAGATCTCTTCAAGAAAATTAGAGATATCAAGGGAACATTTCATGCAAAGATGGGCACACTAAAAGAAATGGTATGGACCTAACAGAAGCAGAGGAGGTGAGGTGAGGTGAGGTGAAGTCGCTCAGTCGTGTCCGACTCTTTGCGACCCCATGGACTGTAACCTACTAGGCTTCTCCGTCCCAACCCAGGGATCAAACCCAGGTCTCCCGCATTGGAGGCAGACGCTTTAACCTCTGAGCCACCACAGAAGCAGAAGATATTAAAAAGAGGTGGCAAGAATACAGAGAAGAATTATACAAAAAAGATCTTCATGATCCAGATAATCACAATGGTGTGATCACTCACCTAGAGCCAGATGTCGTGGAGTGCGAAATCAAGTGGGCCTTAGAAACCATCACTACGAACAAAGCTAGTGAAGGGGATAGGATTCCAGTTGAGCTATTTGAATCCTGAAAGTGCTGCACTCAATATGTCAGCAACTTTGGAAAACTCAGCCATGGCCACAGGACTGAAAAAGGTCAGTTTTCATTCCAATCCCAAAGAAAGTCAATGCCAAAGAATGCTCAAACTACCTCACAATTGCACTCATCTTACACAGTAGTAAAGTAATGCTCAAAATTCTCCAAGCCAGGCTTCAGCAATACATGAACTGTGAACTCCCTGATGTTCAAGCTGGTTTTAGAAAAGGCAGAGGAATCAGAGATCAAATTGCCAACATCCGCTGGATCATGGAAAAAGCAAGAGAGTTCCAGAAAAACATCCATTTCTGCCTTATTGACTATGCCAAAGCCTTTGACTATGTGGATCACAATCAATTGAGGAAAATTCTGAGAGAGATGGGAATACCAGACCATCTGACCTGCCTTTTGAGAAACCTGTATGCAGGTCAGGAAGCAACAGTTAGAACTGGACATGGAACAACAGACTGGTTCCAAATAGGAAAAGGAGTACGTCAAGACTGTATATTGTCACCCTGCTTATTTAACTTATATGCAGAGTACATCACGAGAAATACTGGACTGGATGAGGCATAAGCCGGAATCAGGATTGCTGGGAGAAATATCAATAACCTCAGATATGCAGATGACATCACCCTTATGGTAGAAAGTGAAGAGGAACTAAAAGGCCTCTTGATGAAAGTGAAGAAGGAGAGTGAAAAAGTTGGCTTAAAGCTCAACATTCAGAAAACTAAGATCATGGCATCCGGTCCCATTACTTCATGGGACATAGATAGGGAAACAGTGCCAGACTTTATCTTTTTGGGCTCCAAAATCACTGCAGATGGTCACTGCAGCCATGAAATTAAAAGATGCTTACTCCTTGGAAGGAAATTTATGACCAACCTCGACAGCATATTAAACAGCAGAGACATTGCCAACAAAGGTCCATCTAGTCAAGGTTATGGTTTTTCCAATGGTCATGTATGGATGTGAGAGTTGGACTGTGAAGAAAGCTGAGCGTCAAAGAATGATGCTTTTGAACTGTGGTGTCAGAGAAGACTCTTGAGTCCCTTGGACTGCAAGAAGATCCAACCATTCCATCCTAAAGGAGATCAGCCCTGAATATTCATTGGAAGGAGTGATGTTGAAGCTGAAACTTTGGCCACCTGATGCGGAGAGCTGACTCATTTGAAAAGACCCTGAGGCTGGGAAAGATTGAAGGCGAGAGGTGAAGGGGACGACAGAGGATGAGATGGTTGGATGGCATCACCAACTCAATGAACATGAGTTTGAGTAAATTTCGGGAGTTGGTGATGGACAGGGAGGTTGGAGTGCTGCAGTCCATGGGGTTGCAAAGAGTCAAATGTGACTGAACGACTGAACCAAACTGATCTGAGTAATCTACATCTATGATATGCTGTTGTTGTTTATTCACTAAGTCGTATCTGACTGTTTTGTGACCCTGTGGACTGTAGCCCTCCACACTCCTATATCTATAGGATTTCCCAGGCAAGAATACTATAGTGGGTTGCCATTTCCTTCTTCAGATGATCTTCTCTACCCAGGATCAAACCTGGTCTCCTTCACTGGCAGGTAGATTCTTTTTACCATTGAGTCACCAGGCAAGCCCACATATATGATAGGTCATGTTACTATTTCTGATATTTTTATAACATCTTGGCTTAGTCTAAAGATGTTAATTAAATGCCTTTCAAAGTCTCCTGTTTGGTCTCTTAAATATTGAGACCAATTTCTTCAAAAATTGGGTTTGGCAACTTATGTAATAAAGCACGTGTGCTTGCTCAGTTGTTGCAGTTGTGTCTGACTCTTTGTAACCCTATGGACTGTATTTCACCAGACTCTCTTTGGGATTCTCCAGGCAAGAGTACTGGAGTAGGTTGCCAAGCTCTCCTCCAGGGGATCTTCATTACTTACAGATAGAACCCACGTTTCCTGTGTTTCCGGCATTGCAGGTAGATTGTTTATACGCTGAGCTGCCTGGGAAGCCCTAACAGAGTATATTTTCCTCACACTGCTGCTGCTGCTAAGTACTTCAGTCGTGTCTGACTCTATGCGACCCTATAGACTGGACTATGCAGCCCACCAGGCTCCCCCGTCCCTGGGATTCTCCAGGCAAGAACACTGGAGTGGGTTGCCATTTCCTTCTCCAATGCATGAAAATGAAAAGTGAAAGTGAAGTCGCTCAGTCGTGTCCGACTAGTAGCGACCCCATGGACTGCAGCGCACCAGGCTCCTCCATCCATGAGCTTTTTCAGGCAGGAGTACTGGAGTGGGGTGCCATTGCTTCTCCTGTTTGGTCTCTTAAATATTGAGACCAATTTCTTCAAAAATTGGGTTTGGCAACTTATGTAATAAAGCACGTGTGCTTGCTCAGTTGTTGCAGTTGTGTCTGACTCTTTGTAACCCTATGGACTGTATTTCACCAGACTCTCTTTGGGATTCTCCAGGCAAGAGTACTGGAGTAGGTTGCCAAGCTCTCCTCCAGGGGATCTTCATTACTTACAGATAGAACCCACGTTTCCTGTGTTTCCGGCATTGCAGGTAGATTGTTTATACGCTGAGCTGCCTGGGAAGCCCTAACAGAGTATATTTTCCTCACACTGCTGCTGCTGCTAAGTCACTTCAGTCGTGTCTGACTCTATGCGACCCTATAGACTGGACTATGCAGCCCACCAGGCTCCCCCGTCCCTGGGATTCTCCAGGCAAGAACACTGGAGTGGGTTGCCATTTCCTTCTCCAATGCATGAAAATGAAAAGTGAAAGTGAAGTCGCTCAGTCGTGTCCGACTAGTAGCGACCCCATGGACTGCAGCGCACCAGGCTCCTCCATCCATGAGCTTTTTCAGGCAGGAGTACTGGAGTGGGGTGCCATTGCCTTCTCCACTAGTTCCTTATAATTTTGCTTGTTAATTTCTGTTTGGCTGGCTGTGGATATATGCTCTGACCTCAGAGCTGGCCTCAGGAAACCATGGGATTGAAATGCTGGTTGACTGCCTAAGATTTCTGTCTGATTACGTCTGGTTTCAGTGACACAGGCACTGTCACCTCTTTGCTCAGAGGGCAAAGCAGCTGATCCCCAGAAAAAGAGAAGATTCTGCCCAGCTGTTCCACATACACTCACCCAAGTAATCCCTTCCCTGGGGATCTCCTGAGCTATTTTAATGTGTTGCTCTGTTATTGAATCATCCTTTGAAAGATTTCACATCTGTCCCTCTGTCCTCCTCCTAATGTCTTCTGGGCTGTAGTTTGCACGAGCCTCTTTTCTCTGTTTTATGTATGTAACTAATTCTTCAAATTGCATGGCTAATTGGTAAAAGATATTCTAGTTTTCCATCACCACTTTATATTTATTATTTTGTAAAATATATACATGGCCATTTAAAAGGGATTTGGCCAGGAGAGGGTTCTTATGTTTAGTCAGCCACTTTCATCCAATGTCCTTGTTCCACACTTCCTATGATTACTGATTAGAAGCCTGCTTTTTTTCTCTGGTCTAGATTGAACTTTCCTAAGAAATTGTATAGTATCTTTGTGGATTTATTTATTCTAGAAATTTAGGAGGTTGTGTTAGCAGTATTTTTGGTGAGGGAATTTGTCACTTGCAGAATGTTTTTTCCATGTGCATTTAAGAGAGGGGAAAGATTGCAAAGCCCAGAATGGCCTTGTTATGGCTTACACATCAAAACACAATAATATGTGGTGCAAAGTTCTGAAGAGTATCATTAGATATGGTATTATCTAGCAGTCCTAATTGAAGGGGGCTCTTTAAAGCTTGTAATTTAATTAACTTTAGGGGTTTTAGGACTTCCCAGTGGCACTAGTGATAAAGAATCAACCTGCCTATGCAGGAGACACAAGAGATACTGGTTTCATCTCTGCATCGAAACGATTCCCCTGGAGGAGGAAATGGCAACCCACTCCAGTATTCTTGCCTAAAGAATTCCACAGACAGAAGGGCCTGACCGGCTACAGTCCGTGGAGGTTCAAAGACTCAGACATGGCTAAGCACACATACATGAGGATTTTTGATATTTAATAGCGTCTGTTTTTCACCCCTGTGGTAGTCATCTCCACAGAATACAAATATCAGGTCACAGACATGGTGTAGATGAAAGTGAAGTCACTCAGTCATGTCTGACTCTTTGTAACCCCATGGACTGTAGCCTACCAGGCTCCTCCACCCGTGGGATTCTCCAGGCAAGAGTACTGGAGTGGGTTGCCATTTCCTTCTCTAGGAGATCTTCCCAACCCAAGGATCGAACCTGGGTCTCCCGTATTGCAGGCAGACACTTTACCATCTGAGCCACCAGGGAAGACTCAATGAATCCATGCAAAAATGTGGATATTTACTCTCTCACTTAAGTGAGTGTTGTTTTAATATTTGTTTTCATTAAAAAAATTGGGGATATGTCAAAGATAGCTTCAAAAGTCTAACAGTTAAACTTGGAGCTATCAGAGAGTAATCAAAGTATGCAATTAAAATTAGAATGTGCTTAGGCCATCAATCTACAAATATGACTCTATCTGTAGTGTGTATTTTATTATTTGAATCTGGGGAGAGCTGGAAAATTGTAAAGTATATACAGGCCCATGGAAATTGCCCCATATACTATTCTGGATAGTCATAATTTTCATATTTCATCTTATATTAATAGCTTATATGAGTTATTTTTTTTCTTTTTACAGTTCTCCAAGATTAACAACAGTGCTGAACTATGATAATAGATAATTGTATTTGCCAAAGGGCCTCTAAGAAACCAGAATTAGATTATCAGTTACAGGTCCCAGAATGTTCTGAAAAGTGTTCATATTACTGTTTTCTCATGGATTGCTATTCATCCTCAAAAACAAATAATTTGGATGAGGTTTTTACTGTCTGGACTTTTTCTTTTCATTTAATATTCCCCAAGGGTAAGTGCTTTACCTTCTAATTTTCTATGTCTTGGAATAGATAGCTGTAATTCAGTTTTCAAAAAGTGAGATAGAGATACCTAGTATATACCATATGCCCTCTCTTTGCCTTTTTAGACCTTCTCACTCTTCTTTGACCTGCTCTCTGCCAGAAGAGCCTTACATGTTTAGGCCAAATCATTTGTACCACATCCCTTCTGGTTTCCTAAGACTGGTTTATTTTGAAGCTGGCTTCATTACTACACTGAAAGTCACATCTCTGCTCAACACAGTCTTCTCTATGTGACTTTCTCCTTCTAAGATCTAGCATCTGCTCCTTCTCCTTACTGTTGACATAAGTGGTCTCAAGTTTCACAAAGGAAAGAGTAATGGAACTGATAACGAAAAGGAGATGGCAGTAGTTCTAATAGTGAGGTTTAAATAATATAGCCAACCTCAGATTTTGGTTCATGGAGAGTTAAACACTTGTACTAACTATTTTGTTGCAACTGAAAACAAAATAAAACAAAAAACAACCTCATGTCAAAATGTTGTAAGCAAAAATGGATTATAGCTCTTATCACTGAAAAATCTGAAAGCAGATGATCAGTTACCAACAGATTGGATGGTCAAATATTGTCATATGGAGTGATAATATATAGTCACCTATTTGCTTTAGAACTAATACAAGATAGTAAAGAATAGTGAACAAATGGTTAGGAAACCACCCTTCAGCAAGGTAACTTTTCAGTAGAGACCTCAAGGAAGAGAGCCAAGTTTCTTGAATATTTAGAGAAGAGAATTGCAGTGTGTTTAGTCTGTTTCCAAACCAGCAGATGTCAGTACTTTTTAGCAGAGAGACTGGGGGGAATATCTGAATGTAAAAGTGGAAGTGGTGAGAGGCTAGTTTTTTTTTTTTTTTTTTTTGAGTGTGGTGAAAAACCACTGAAAGATATTGTTAGCGGAGTGACATTTTCTCAATATATTTTTAAAAGATCCCTTTGGGTCCCATGTGGGGAATTAGATGTAAAATGATAAGAATGATGGTTAGTCATCCAGTTTAGAAGGCTGTTACTTTGAAACAGTGAAAGATAATTGACTTGATGAAGGTTATGGCAAGTGCCTGGATCCACAATAGTAGATATGATCTGAAAACAGAGACAACAGAACTTTCAGATTGGTTGTGGAAAGTTAGAAGAAGTAAGAGCATCCTCAAGGTGGTTTAGCCTGAGTAATTAATTGCATGAAAGTGGTTCCATTCATTGAATTAGAGAATATTAAAAAGGAACAATAACATCTGGAGTTCTCTTTTGAGTCTGTTCTGGTTTGAAAGTTGGAGATATCTTCCAGACATATGAGTGGAGATATCTAGGATGCATATAAAAATATTAGATTATTATTAGCAATGTTAGATGTCTTACACCTTAGAATTCCCTGGTGCTAGCCTGAAAGAAGTCTTCTTTTGACTGCCAGTCATGTAAAATTGAAACAAGTTCATAAAACTTGAAATTCAGAGGCATGTGAATTTTAGAGTTAATTGATACCAGGGCTTAAAGTTATCAAATGCAGATTTTTTAAAAATCTGACATTCTGCTTCTTTACCACAGACTGGCTTCATCTTAAATTTGTTTCCTTTTTGGCCATGGAATGGCATAAAGGAGTAATTGATCTACATGTTTCCTCACTTTGTATCAGAAAGATGGGAAGCTGGTTTGCCATACTGTTGCTATGACAACAGAGACAGGAAAAAATTTTCTCCCAGAAGTCCCCAGCAAATACCTTTTCATCTGTCCTTGGGCCACATGCTCATTCCTGAATGTGTAATTGTGGCAAAGAGGATAGAATGTTTCTGACAGAGGAATGAATGGTTTGACATAAAGGCTAATGGGCAAAAATTGAAAGAAAAGAAGAATGTTTAATATGAGGGAAAATTGAGATTTATCCAGATTAATATTATTAGTATTGTAAATTTAATATGAATAGAATTATTAGTGGATTACTTGGAGTACATAAATAATTCTTCATGGTCAGTATAAATGACAAAGTAGAAAGAATAAATTTTCTTTTCACCAATTCCTTTCTTTTTGATAGAGTTACAAAATTGTTAAACAAACATGCATCTAGACTTTGGACACATTTACACCATCTTAATATGAAAATAAGTAGGAAAAGCAAAGTATTTGTTTTTATCCATCTGTTCTATTCCTTTGACTATGCCAGACTTTGACAGTGCCAGACTTTGACACTATACTCTGGGTTGAATATACCCTAATTAAACTAGAAGTTTTTCAAATATGATTATATGGCAATCATTTCTATTCTACTCTAATCATAGGAAAGATGCTTTGGACTAATTTTTTTTACTACTGAGGACTAGATAAAACTAAGGCCAACACAAATGATACTTCATCCTCTAATACAGTAGCTATAACCTAGCACTGTAGGGCAAAAAGATAAACTGTCATTTAGCTACAGAACTTCTCACTGTTATTGTATACAAGTGAGAAAAGAATAACATATCCTCAATTTTCATCAAGGGGACTCTATGATGTTGAATTTTCCATTTTCTCAAAAAATGTATGAATGTAATGAATAAATGCAGATTCTATTTAAACTAATAGAAGATCTGACAGAAGTAAAAAATGTCTTTTTGTGTTAAAAACGTTTTGAACCTAAAGCAAATTGTTCTCACTTACGCCAAATAACCATGATGAACTAAAAAAAAAAATACAACCTCCTAATCAATTTTCTATCATTTAAACTATTCATTATGAAGGATTTAGAAGTGTGCCTATTTGTGATCACTCAAAAAAGATGGGTGAAAAAGAGAAAAAAAATCAGATCACACTTTACTACCTGATACCATGCTCTCCAACTTTTAGAACTGAATAAGAGTCTTTTAAAAACACATATGTTGAAGTCTAACACATTTTTTTTAATCCTAAGATTATAACAAGTTCTATATGTGAGTATTATTGCATCCAGTAGTCATGCATGGATGTGAGAGGTGACTGTGAAGAAAGCTGAGTGCCAAAGAACTGATGCTTTTGAACTGTGATGTTGGAGAAGACTCTTGAGAGTCCCTTGGACTGCAAGGAGATCCAACCAGTCCATTCTGAAGGAGATCAACCCTGGAATTTCTTTGGAAGGAATGATGCTAAAACTGAAACTCCAGTACTTTGGCCACCTCATGCAAAGAGTTGACTCATTGGAAAAGACCCTGATGCTGGGAGGGATTGGGGGCAGGAGGAGAAGGGGACGACAGAGGATGAGATGGCTGGATGGCATCATGGACTCAATGGACGTGAGTCTGAGTGAACTCCGGGAGCTGGTGATGGACAGGGAGGCCTGGCGTGCTGTGATTCATGGGGTCACAAAGAGTTGGACACGACTGAGTGATTGAACTGAACTGAACTGATTGCATGCAGGATTTCCCAGAACTATCCTCATAGTATACTCTGCAGGACATTCAGAAAATAGTGACTCTAAACTCAAGGCATAAACCTATACATCTACAGTGTTAAGAAACTGAAAGTTCCTCTTTGACTAATCTATCCTTCATGTCTGCTGATTTCCAGCAAGTCTTTCATTCTTATTTTTCTTTCTCTCTTTTCAGTGTGTGCTGCCTCAATTATACTTGTATCAGTCTGAACATAGACCAATCCCTTACTTCATTACTGTGATCAATCAGTTCAGTTCAGTTCAGTCGCTCAGTTGTGTCTAACTCTTTGTGACCCCATGGACTGCAGCACACCAGGCCTCCCTGTCCATCACCAATGCCCAGAGGTTACTCAAACTCATGTCCATTGAGTCAGTGATGCCATCCAACCATCTCATCCTCTGTCATCGCCTTCTCCTCCCGCCTTCAATCTTCCCCAGCATCAGGGTCTTTTCCAATGAGTCAGTTCTTCACATCAGGTGGCCAAAGTATTGGAGTTTCAACTTCAGCACCAGTCCTTCCAATGAATATTCAGGACTGATTTCCTTTAGAAAGGACTGGTTGGATCTCCTTGCAGTCCAAGAGACTCTCAGAGTCTCAACATCACAGTTCAAAAGCATCAGTTCTTTGGTGCTCAACTTGCTTTATAGTCCAACTCTCACATCGGTACATGACTACTGGAAAAACCATAAATTTGACTAGGTGGAACTTTGTTGGCAAAGTAATGTCTCTGCTTTTTAATATGCTGTCTAAGTTGGTCATAACTTTTCTTCCAAGGAGTAAGTGTCTTTTAATTTCATGGCTGCAGTCACCATCTGCAGTAATTTTACTGCTACTGCTACTGCTAAGTCGCTTCAGTCGTGTCTGACTCTGTGCAACCCCATAGATGGCACCCCACCAGGCTCCCCCGTCCCTGGGGTTCTCCAGGCAAGAACACTGGAGTGGGTTGCCATTTCCTTCTCCAATGCATGAAAGTGAAAAGTGAAAGTGAAGTTGTTCAGTCATGTCCGATGCAGTGATTTTGGAGCTCCCCCCAAAATAAAGTCTGTCACTGTTTCCATTGTTTCCCCATCTATTTCCCATGAAGTGATGGGACCAGATGCCATGATCTTAGTTTTCTGAATGTTAAGTTTTAAACCAACTTATTCACTCTCCTCTTTCACTTTCATCAAAAGGCCCTTTAGTTCTTCTTCACTTTCTGCCATAAGTTCCTCTTTGCTTTCTGCCTGATTGGGTCAGGCCCCAAGATTACCTCCATTTTGTGTTGTTTAGTCACTGCTGCTGCTGCTGCTGCTGCTAAGTCACTTCAGTTGTGTCCGACTCTGTGCGACCTCATAGGCAGCAGCTCACTAGGCTCCGCCATCCCTGGGATTCTCCAGGCAAGAACATTGGAGTGGGGTGCCGTTTCCTTCTCCAATGCATGAAAGTGAAAAGTGAAAGTGAAGTCACTCAGTCATGTCTGACTCTTTGCAACCCCATGGATTACAGCCTACCAGGCTCCTCTGTCCATGGGATTTTCCAGGCAAGATTACTGGCGTGGGGTGCCATTGCCTTCTCTGGTTTATTCACTAAGTTGTATCTATTAATGCTAAAAGATAACCTCCACACTTTACACAACTGATTTGTAAAATCCCTTCACAGCAGTACCCAGATTAGTGCTTGATTGTTAATTACGGAAAAGCAGATATCTCAAAGAATTTAATAAAACCATAACCTTGACTAGACAGATCTTTGTTGACACAGTAATGTCTCTGCTTTTATGTTGTCTAGGTTGGTCACAGATTTTCTCCCAAGGAATAAGCATCTTTTAATTTCATGTGATCAACAACTTTACCAAATTATAAATTTTTTTTTAATGGGTTAATGAAGGACAGCACAAGCATCAAAAAATGATATCTCTTCAGGGACTCATGTATACCTTCTGGCTTTTTGCTATTTCCCTCTCAATTCCTCTCTCTTCTCCCCCTCTACAGAGAAACAAAGAACCATTTTCCTAGGCAACGTGTTTCATTTCACACATTGGCATCTCAAGGTTTCTTTTTTTTCAATTTTTTTCTCGATAAACTGTTTTTTCAGAGAATCTTATTCTGAATTAACTTATATTGATATTGTAAATTCAGATTTTTCCCCCAGTATTTATATTTAGTATAACTTAAATAAAATTTATCTCTGTTTAGACAGCCTGTTTCAATCAACCCTGCTCCTCTTAGAGTCTATGAGTTACCTAGGTGCCTAATGGCTTAGTTCAAAAAGGAGAGTGTCTCACTCTTCTTTCTGATAAGATCATGGTCCTTCTTGGTTTGCTCACCCTTCCTTCATGTATCTGTATCCCTGTAATGTTTGCTAAACGTTCAGACTGTTATGTTCTTTTTCCAGTCATTCACTTTTCCCTTAGTGTGTGATTTGTCCCTTAGTATTCCTCTCAGACAGAGCTTTTCACTGAACTTGATGTGATGATAACTGGAAGTTATATGTAATTTTTTAAAAAATACTACTAAAATACAGAAATTGTGGTGGAATCTCTTCAATAGACTTTAATGTTTTTCTCAACTTGTGATATTCAATATTATGTTTTAAAAATATCTTTATTGTTTTCATAATATACCCTATGATTACATTCCTTATTTAAATTTATGTTGAAATATAAAGTTGCCATAAATTTATGTTTGAAACATCTTTTAAACTATATAACAATATAAAAAGTTGATGCTTTAGAAATAAGATTTTATAGTTACTGATATGTTTATTAGGAATGGACACAAATGCTATTAGATTGCAAAGAAATGAACTCTAAACAATGTAATCTAGTTATTACTGTTAGGAAAGAATAAGTAGAACATGATAGTCAAGTGCTTGGGATGCAACATGATACCAAATGCTTGCAAGAAGATAGCTGATTGCAATAGGAATGGGTAACAACTCCACAATTAATGCATAGGAAATAAATTTGGAGTACTGGGTGACTAGAAAATTCAACTCAAAATATCAACATTAAAAAATAAATAGGTAAGGGCAGTTTTAAAATGCTTATGAGAGATAAGAAGTACCAGAATCTTGTAGATTAATTTCTTTCCTTGGTCAGTTACTTAGGAAAAGTGTGTCCATCCATCATGCTCAGTTGTGTCCACCTCTTTGCGACACCATGGACTGAAGCCTTGCAGGCTCCTCTGTCCATGAGATTCTCCAAACAAGAACACTGGAGTGTGTTGTCATTTTCTACTCCAGGGAATCTTCCAGACCCAGGGATTAAACTCACATCTTCTGCATCTCTTACAATGGCAGGTGGATTCTTTACCTGAGCCACTAGAGGAGCACTGAATCCTATATTCATGCTTTTCTTAGTTAAAAAATTCTACTTTTGGCACTTATTTTTTATTAGTGAGAATCTCATTTTAACTTTTCTTAAAATTGAATATTTTTACATTGTAGATTTTATAGCAAAACTTCCTTTTTTTGCACCTTTAAAAATTATAACTTGAAATAGCTGTTACATTGATTGTTAGTCTTAGTGTAGCTTTTTATATTGCTTCAGTAAAGGTAGAAAAACAATAATGGATTGTTTTGGCTTTATATGAGTTCATTACCCTATCTAGTTGATTCAATCTCTTTTTGCCCCCTCTTATTATCTTAAATTATACTGTATTTCATATTAAGTTTTTTTTTTTTTTCACTTGTAGGACACACTAATTGCTAATGTGAGGAACAAAAGTGTAGGATCTGGAGCCAGACCCATCCCAAACTCAGCCACTAACTGGGAGGTTATGAAGAAGAACAAGATTAGAAGTTGCTTGAATATGTAGGGAGCATTTGGGTCCTAGAGTAATTGAGAACAATCACAACGAAAAAAGCAGTTTTGTTCACCTTTCTTAGATAGCTTCATCATAGTAGAATATGGACATTCACAGACTTTAACAGGAAAGAAAAAAAGAAAACTTTAAAAGTTTCTGTTGATAGAGGGTAAAAGAAAAACTAAGAACATGTTGTAGTGTCACCAAAATTGGCTGCTCATGGCTCAAGAATCTGATACTGAGATACCAATATTGGGTAAAAGGAAAGAGCATTATTGAGGAAGTTGACAGTCCCAAAGAGAAGGTTGATTCATGGACCAAAGAACTGAGTCCCTACTCCCCATGGTTTGCTTGGAGGTTATACAGGAGAAAGAGAAAAAAGAGCTACATGCTCGTGAGAAGGTTTCAGGGTATATGCTCAGTTCATGGACATCCTTTTGTTTGGCTGGTGATGAGATAAGCAGGAGTCAACATCATCAACTTCTGGTTCCAAATGGTCTGTGGGTCTACATGCTTGTGGGCAGCACGTTTGTGGGCAAATTCACCTGACGGGGGTTTTAGTATCTGGAAAACAGTTCAAAAGATATGGTGCAGAATGTTTTATGTGGCTCTTAAGAAAAACTGTCTTTGACTTTGTTTAATAGCTAAACTATCATTATTTAGTCTTGCTTGAAAGTTTTCCTTTGTTTCTGCATTTTCTCATCTCTCTGATTAAATTTATTTGGCTAAAGTTTTTTCTTTACAGACAAGAGGCAAGTGGAGGACATGAAGGGGGAAGGCTTGTCTCAGAGAGGCCTCATAAGGCCTTGTGCAGTTACAGTAGCAAGATGAAAATACTTTTTTAAAATATGAGTAAGAAAGACTGAAAAGTATCCTTTTGGCTTAGCAACAAGAAATCTTAAGTTATCTTGGAATGACAATTTCAATGTAATACAGTAAATTAGGGGTGAAATGGAATGATGGAAGCCAGAGATGAGGTAAGAGAATTTTTTTTTTTCCTTTTGTTCATTCAACAAATATTCAGCACCTACAATGTGCCAGAGATTGGTCACAATTGGTCACGTTGGGCACAATAGCAAACAATTCTCCTTGCCTGTAGTAAGCTTAGGCTGTGGAAAAAGATGTTTAAATGACAATTGTAAATGTAAATAAAATAAAATAAAAATAAGCAGAAATCTCAATTAAATAGAGTTGGATTGGGTACAGTTAGAATCACCATTAGATACAATGACATTCTCCACAGTCAAACTGACCTTTCAAAACAGTCCTTGTGTTCTAAACTTTTCCAACATATACCTGATTTATATAATTTTATTGTTGAGTAAATTGTCTTGGGGTTTATAGAGATGAACTATTGTTTGTATTAAGATTTGCTGGGAGTGAAAGGTGGACATATCTATATATCAATAAGGACTAATCATCTCTCATTTTTTGTATATAGGGAATTGATAACTATACTGTTTGAACCCCACAGTGTTTTACTCCACTTTCAGAAAGATCAATTTGGCACTTTTCCAAATTTTTTTTTAGTTGAAAGTAAGATTTTTTTCTCATTTTAGGGCAAAGGATAACTTGAAGGATTAACTAAAAAGATAGTTTAGATGCTGTATATTTTTAAAACTAAGAACATGTATACAGATTCTGTGTTACCAAGTTTATATATGACAGTTGAAAAAAAAATTCCCCTGTAATGATCATGGTGTTAAAATCTGGGGCTTTAGTAAACTTGGAGAAGCTATAGTTATAAGATCAGTGGATAGTTTTGCTCCCAAAGAAATGAATCGCTCCTGTGTATTTCCGTGCAGGACCCAACAGTAAATCCTGTCTCAGTCCTATATATTTATAAGGATCCTATAGGATGACCACCAAGGCTTTGGGCCTATACTAAACAGGAAGCTTATGAAAATATCTTCTTAAACTTTTTTTTTCTTTCCAATAAGTTCACATTTGGATAAGTTAAAAAACATAGTAATTACCTTTATGTTTCCAGAACCCTATAATTTGGGTGATTGTTAATTCAGTTAGAGATCAGAAAAAAATTCAGTTAGTCTCTAGAGTTGGGAGACTAGAAAAGTGAGATCTCACACCCTGTTGATCTCAACAGGAAGAAGACAGACTTCCCTTTCTTGGCAAAGATATTTGATACAAATGAACTTACAAAACAGAGACTCACAGATTTAAAGAATGAATTTGTGGTTGCAGGGAGGAGGATGGAGGGAAGGGATAGGTAGAGAGTTTGGGATGAAGTACACACTCTTACATTTCAAACAGATAACCAATTGTATACCACATGGAACTCTGCTCAATGTTATAGGAAAGGAGTTTGGGGGTGAACAGATAGGTATATATGTATGGCTGAGTCCCTTCACTGTTCACCTGAAACTAATCACAGCATTGTTTAATTGACTATACTTCAATACAAAATAAGGTTAAAAGAAGATTCAATGAAAAGCCATGAACTCTTTGCTTATTAAAATTCTCCCACCTCTCTTTCCCCCTCTATACCAGCTTTCTTCTTCCCTTTCCAGTCCTTTTCTTGCATGTTCCCTCGTTTTTGCAAACCTTGTGTTGTCACGTTCTACTGATCCCAAATAAACACCTCTTTGTTGGAGAATTATCTGGTAGTCTTAACTTGTTTCAGATAACACAGTGAATAAGAAGGAAAAGTTAAACATAGGTTGAGAAAAGATGTGTAATTGACCCCTTGGATAGTTTTCCTCAAATAACCAGCTGCAGAGCTCAAACTGTTATCACAACTGGTGGTATATGAATACAAGGATGGGAGAGAAAGGGAAGATGGACTAACACACATGCTTCCTGCTGAAAAAAAAATTTTTTTTTCTTCAAATATGTTAGCTATTTCTTCCTGCAAATATATATGTACAGCAGATGTTTCAGACCAAATAGCATTGGAAATATTTATGTGAATGTTTATTCATTCTAGCTTTGCACTGGGTGGTTTCACTTAAATGGAAGGAGAAATCAAAAATAGGCAGAAGATTCACATTTAACAGCATCTCATTAATTACGGTGGTTCGGTGGTAAAGAACTCAAATGCCAATGCAGGGGAGGAAGGTTTGATCCTCGGGAGGGGAAAATTCCCCTGGCAAAGGAAACCTGCAGCCCACTCTAATAATCTTTCCTGGGAAATCCGACAGAGGAGCCTGGCCAGCTACACATGGGGTGGCAAAAGAGTCTGCCAAGACTTAGCAACTAAACAGCTCATTAATTATAGCATAAAATCATAGTCGTATAAATCATTGAAGTGGTTAATCAAATCTGAAAAGTAGCATTCCTCATTGCTAGATTTATTTCACTGTAAAAACTGCGTTAGAGCTCTTGAACTGGGAACTGAAATAAGGGCCTTTTCCCCAGGAGCTTACAAATCTACCAAACCCGCCTAGGTCTGCTAAAGGCTTTTCATTGGTTATTGGATTTAGAAAATGTGTAGCACCGCCTCCTCCGTCTGCCACCCGCCGGAGAGACTGCTCAAAATCGGCGGGAGCCGCCCTAAGTGGATCCGCGGGAATTCGGGGCGCGGGAGCAGTACAGCCGCCACCCTCCCCGCCACGCAGTGGATCCTCTCTAGGTATTCCGAGAAACTTCCAGCGCATTTTAGGCCTAGACACCAACTCGCAGTTCTTCCAACAAAGGCCCGAGAACGAGCCGCTCGTTTGCCCTAGCGGTCGTGTACGCATGCGTGGGACTGGGTTGCTGCCGTGCGTGTGACGTCACCAGCGCGCCCGTCGGAACGCTTCCTAGTTTCTCTTTTAAGAGAGCGGGTCAGTCAATTTCCAAGCTAAGTTTGGAGATCTTGACGTGGTTACGAGGTGAGTCTGGACCTGAACCGGTATTATGAAGAGGCTGGTTTAGTTTAGATCAACATTTGGAGGAGTTATTGCAGGGAAACTCTTCATACTCGTCTTTCTCGTGAGCTTATTGTGTTGAGCATTTTAGCTTTTGTGAGCACCTGACTTCAGTTAATCCGGGTCTCCGCCCTCAAGACTGTCACCTGGCTTGGAGAAGCTTGGTGCGCACACACTGAAACTAAATATTGATACTAGTGCGTGTCCCAGGCAAGAAGTTTGGGGAAAAAAAGAATCTGAAATTGCACAAGTTAACAGCTGTTAAGTAGTTTCTTTCGACTGCATAGGGGCTGGAGGGAGCAGGCAACAGGTATATTTTGGAGTCATAAACTTTTGGGGCACAGTTTACCTACACAATGTTACAACTGCCAAAGGGATTTAAAAACAAGTGCAAAACTTTTCAACCTCCTTTCCCTTCCTCAAGTTTGTACCTTTTAAAGCACAGTGGTAAAGACAGCTGTTCGTGCCCTTTTCACAGATCCTAAAACTGTATTATACAAGTAGTTCTTAAAATACAAGACTAATAGAAAATGGTTAAGTTTGAATGCCTTAGGAGAATATGTGTATTGATCATCGTGATAAAATTACAGAATAATTCACCCGTCGTCCTTCTCCCCCAACAGTGGTGACTAGCTAAAAAGGAAAAGCAAATCAAAGACGCTTAAAGCAAATTATTTACTACATTTTGGATAAAATACTGGTTTTTGTGTTTTCAGCATGTAAAGACAGCTGTTCGTGCCCTTTTCACAGATCCTAAAACTGTATTATACAAGTAGTTCTTAAAATACAAGACTAATAGAAAATGGTTAAGTTTGAATGCCTTAGGAGAATATGTGTATTGATCATCGTGATAAAATTACAGAATAATTCACCCGTCGTCCTTCTCCCCCAACAGTGGTGACTAGCTAAAAAGGAAAAGCAAATCAAAGACGCTTAAAGCAAATTATTTACTACATTTTGGATAAAATACTGGTTTTTGTGTTTTCAGCAGTAAGTTATCAACTTCCCTAACTGAATTTGCTTTCCATCACACTATGAAGCAGATCTGATATGCCACTTGAATTAATAAAAGAAGTCAATGGAGTGCCTGAAGTTGATTTGCTAAATAAATTACACAAAGTAGATATCAGATCCCTACAGCCAGGTTGTGATTATGACAAGAAATATATCCAGGTAAGAACTGACACAACTCAGAATAGTTACCATTTGTTTTCCAGAGTTGGATTGTCGAGTGCCTTCCTGTGGTTTTTATTTGAACTTATCCTGATGTGAGCAACTGAACTTCTTGGATGCACACGAATTAGGGAAATTATTGACTAATGTTTCTTGGATTTTTTTCCCTTGCATATTATTACTCTTCTTTTTCTGGATGTCACTTACATGTATGGCTGCATGTTGGGTTCTTTGATATTGTCCTTCTGGTCTGTCAGGTACTGTTTGTCTTTCTTCAGTACTGTTTTGTTTTGTGTTTTCACTGAGGATTTCAGATTGTGGAATTTCTATTGATTTTGTCTTTTAAGTTCCTGAACTTTTGAGGGGGTTATATCCAATATTTTTTATGCATATTTAGTGGGATGGGGAAGCCTGGTGGGCTACCGTCTATGGGGTCGCACAGAGTCGGATAGGACTGGAGCGACTTAGCAGCAGCAGTGAATTTTAAAATTTTAGTTGTTGTATATTTAATTTTGGGTCAAAGTTAAGAGTGTTGGGAAGCAGGTAAAGGGCTTACTGACAAAATGTGTCATACAGTAAAAGAGAAATGATGTCACTTTTCAGTTTACCCGGGAATCAATATTCTCCATGTAGACATTTGTTATCTTCATTTTTTTGTTTTCCATTTTCCTGGTATTTCCTATCATATGAAATAAAGTTCTATGTATTACAGCTGGTCTTCTCTACTTCATTGTATTTAAATTCCTAATCAAATGTTTTTTAGTATTTGCAAACTCACTTCACATTTCGTTGATTAGGATGATGCTTCTTGCATCAGTTCAGTTCAGTTCAGTCGCTCAGTCGTGTCCGACTCTTTGCAACCCCATGAAGCCAGGCCTCCCTGTCCATCACCAACTCCTAGAGTTCACCCAAACTCATGTCCATCAAGTTGGTGATGCCATCCAGCCATCTCATCCTCTGTCGTCCCCTTCTCCTACCCTCAATCCCTTCCAGCATCAGAGTCTTTTCCAATGAGTCAACTCTTCACATGAGGTGGCCAAAGTATTGGAGTTTCAGCTTTAGCATCATTTCTTCCAAAGAACACCCAGGACTGACCTCATTTAGAATGGACTGGTTGGATCTTGCAGTCCATGGGACTCTCAAGAGTCTTCTCCAACACCACAATTCAAAAGCATCAATTCTTTGGCACTCAGCCTTCTTTACAGTCCAACTCTCACATCCATACATGACTACTGGAAAAACCATAGCCTTGACTAGATAGACCTTTGTTGGCAAAGTAATGTCTCTGCTTTTGAATATGCTATCTAGGTTGGTCATAACTTTCCTTTCAAGGAGTAAGCGTCTTTTAATTTTATGGCTGCAATCACCATCTACAGTGATTTTGGAGCCCCCCCAAAATTAAGTCTGCCACTGTTTCCCCACCTTCTTGCATACTTGTGTTTATTAATGATTGAATTAATTTTCTTTCTGATGGATCATTAATGTTAATTATTACTGTGCTGTACCTAACTTCATCATTCTTATTTTGTGTGTTTGATATAGAAGAATTTAAGTGAAATATTTTTAAAATTCTAGCATTTTTATTGGTGTTATTAAGATAAATCCTTTTAGATATAAATGAAATGTCAATTCGAATTCTTACATTTCTTTCTCTAACCTGCACATGTCTGCAGGTATCTCAACATTTCTTGAATTTTATTAAATGCATTTTACTATGAAATTCACTGGTTTTTACTATATATAGATCTGTGAGTTTTGACAGAAGTATAAAAACGTGTAACTGCAACCATAATCAAGCTGTAGAACAGGCTTTCACTCCCCCCAAATTTTATAGTCAGCTGCTACCTTAATTTCAGTCCATGGCAACCACTTTTGACCAGTTTTCTCAGGTTATATGGTATTTTTTGCCTTTCAAGAATGCTATATAAATTGAATCATTTATGTAGAGTTGCACACGACTGAGTAGAGTCACACATGACTGAGCAACTGAACTGAACTGTATGTAGCTTTTTTCTTTTAAAGTATAGTTGATGTACAATATTATATGTTACACATTTCAGTATGTAGTCTTTTGATTGTGGCTTCTTTTCACTCCTTGCAATTCTTCAAGTTGTTACGTTTATCAACAGTATTACATTTTATTGATTGCTAGAATTCAACCACAGTCTGTTTCTAACATTCCCCAGTGTAGCAGTACTTGGATTCTTTCCAGTATTTTGTAATGATGAATAAAGTAGCCTTAAAATTTTATTCTAATTTTCATTATGTTATTACAGTCTCTTGGATTTATCTGTAACTGTTTTTCTTTCACTTCAGGGAAAACTCTCACTTATCTCTTCTTTAATTTGTGGTGAAAACAGAAGAGCTGTTTTAAAGATTGGACTTCAAGGTAAATGACAAGACCATTTCTGCTTAACTTTTTGCTTATAATCTAGAAATGGGTAATTTTATGTATACATACACATATACCCACAAAAATCATTTTTAGTATGAACATCTATGGAGTGAAAATTTGTTCTTTTACTCTAGCATCAAGTATATGGAATGAAAAGTTATTCTTTTCCCCTCTAAATCTTTTTCTTCAAAGTCTGTCCACTCCTCACTCCCACATGGCTTCTTTTTACTTCAGTAAAATCATTTTTAGTATGAACATCTATGGAGTGAAAATTTGTTCTTTTACTCTAGCATCAAGTATATGGAATGAAAAGTTATTCTTTTCCCCTCTAAATCTTTTTCTTCAAAGTCTGTCCACTCCTCACTCCCACATGGCTTCTGTTTTACTTCAGATTCCTTTAATGTCCTACCCAGATATTACAATGGCTAACTCATCTCCCTATTTTTAGTTTCATTAGTGTGACCCAAACAGCAAATTGTAAGATAATGCTATTTTCAGCATGTTATTTCTTCCCTAGGTGTTACGTGAGCTAATTTTTCTCCCTGGTAACCCTTAAATAATCTTGGTAAGAGTTTAGAATACTTGGAGACAAAAGTAAATCTCATCTGAAGTCTGAAATTAGTTGAACAAATGAAGAATGGTCTACAGCAGGGAATGGGAAATAAACTTTGAAGTATATTTCCAAGACTATTGGAAACCATGTACATAACAGACACTGTTCTAGGTACAGCGATGTAGCTAGCAATATAACAATGACCAAAACAAGGTTCTTGCATTCATGAAGTTTACATTGTAGGGGAATAAGTAAATTCAGCAAATAATTGTACAAAGTAATAATTGACAGAAATTTGGTTTGAAGAAAAATAGAGCAGGGTGTAGTGGCGTGCCTGATGTATTATCCTTTTATATATTCCTAGGTTTGATTTGCTAATGTTTTGTTAAGAATTTTTGCATTTAAATTTATGAAAAATATTGTAGGAATCTGTGTCTTTTCCTGTAGGGATTTTGATTGGTTTTGATATTGGGGTAATGCTGTCCTTAGTGAAGGGTTGTTTATGGTCCCTCCTTTCCTATTTTCTGGAAGACTTTACCTAGAATTGTTTATTTCTTCCTTAAATGTTTATAGACCTCACCGGTGAAACCACTTTTATATGGAGATTTTTTCATTAGGAAGATTTAATTCTAAGTTCAGTCCTTTTAACTGACATAGGGCTATTGAAATTATCTCTTTTTTTCTTGAGTAAGCATTGGTAGATTGCGTTTCTAAAGGAATTTATCCAGGTCATCTTGGTTGTCAATATGTTGGTGTAAAGTCATGCATAAAATACTTTTTATATGCTTTTATTGTTGGTAGATCTGTAATGATGTTGTATTTCATTGATTTGATAATTCATGACTTCTGTCTCTCTCTCTTACTTTTTCCTGATCATTCTGGCTGGAGATTTATTTTATTGATTTTGAAAATCAGCTTTTGTTTGAATTGATTTTGATTTTTCTGTTTTCCTATTTTCACTAACATTTCTTTTCTGTTAACCTGCTGTTAACTTCAGTCATTGTATTGTTAGCTTCTAATATTGTATTTTTCAACTCTTTAAGTTCCTGTTTAGTTTTTTTCATGTCTCTCAGTTCTCCTCACCTATCATCTACTTTCTTGAACATGCAATTTTAATAACTCTTCTACTTTCTTGAACATGCATAATCTTCTATGTCAATGCTATTATCACTGTTATTTCTGAGTTATTTTCTATTGACCCCCCATTCCCCCCCCACCATGTATCCTCCCTACCTCAGTTCTTATGTATTCATCATTGGTAGTTTTTTCAGCTGAATTCTGGACATTCAGAATTTCATATTATCAAACATTGGATTTATTTGTAATTCTTTAAATATTATTTGTCTTCATTTTGGAATACTATAAATTCTCTTGGATCAATTTGATTAACTTTGTTAGGATGGGGTCTAGAGCAGCGTTTATGTCAGGACTAATTTGTCCTGATAACCAAGAAAGTGTCCTTCTGACAAGTGTACCACGTGCTTTGTGTATGAGGATTCCACTCTGGAGCCAGAACACTTCACAGCACTGTGTGAGTTTCAGAATTATTCTGCCTCTTTCTTTCAAGTGGTTCTAATTCCTTTCTAGGAGTCTTTCCTCCTCTGCTTTTGGAGATCAGTACTCAGCCAAAGACCCGAAGGCACTCATCTCCAGAGCACTTGTCTATGCTGCTGTCTTCCTTTCAACAACATGTCGCACAAATTCTATCCACTCAAATCTGAACTCTTCTGAATTCAGTGAGGTTGCTGGGCTTTCTTTAGATTTTACCTCCATTTTCTGTTCCCTAGAATCTCCAGGAAATAAACTAGAGCTCTGGCTTTGCTTTCCTTCTCAAAGAGAATAGTTTCCTGCACTTCCTGTTGTCCAGTGTCTGCAAACTGTTGTTTATATATGTATAGTTGTTGTTTTTGTTAGTTTTCTAGTTTCTTTAAGGACAGAACAAATCCAGTTCACATTACGCTGTCATGGCTAGAAATAGACATCTGACAGGGCATTTACTATATTGAAGACGTAAGTTATATCTTATTAGAAACCATTGTATTTTTATTTTTGAGAACGTTAGTGTTTCAATTCATGTGTCTACTTATTTTGAGGAATTGGATGACAGAAGTAAGTGAAAGGAGATAATAGGCAGATGTGTGATAATTTTTTCATTGCTGGTGATAAAGTAGCAGATTCAAGAGTTATAAGTTACACTGCAAGTTTTGGAAAGATGTTTCATGTACTTCATAGATACATGAAAGTCTGATATGAGAGCAGTTGGAGTAATTGAATGTTTGAAAGCTGATATTAACGAGACCTCTCTCAGATGTTACAGTAATTGAATCTTAGCATTTGGCCTTGCTTCAGTGGTTCTAGGAGGTGACCTCTGGAGAACAAAGATTATGGAGAGTCTTCCCAAAGCCTAGAATTTCCAAATGAGATTCCTCATAGCATATCTGTCTCTTCTTTTCCAAATAATTCTTATTGTCAAAATCACAAAAAGCTCAGTTTTTACACACACACTGCTCTTTTACTCTTCAATGTATGAGTGCTGCAGAGAACTCAGTTGTCTAGATTAAAAGTTAAAGTTCTAATAATTATGTATTACCAGAAGTTCAGTAAAAATAAAGTATTTGGAGAGTGATGTTATACAGTATAAAAATTGAATTATTTTTATTTAGTTCTCATTCAGTATCTTATTCAGTTCTTTTGATGGTAACCATGGGAAAATAAATTGAACATGGTCATTATGTGATGTTAATGTGGTATTTACAGAAATTTGTAAAACATATTATAGTTGAAACTGTTATAATTTTGGTTTTAATGCCTAGTAGCATTCTGTATATTATTTTTGCAATTCTTAAGGTGATAGAGTAAACTAAAAGTGAATTATAAACATTTTAATTGCTCTTCTTCATAATTTTATTTTGAAGTAACTATAGGTTTTAGAATTTCATTGTCAGCAATTTTTTTGTGTCTATAAAACTTCTGTATCTGAAGTGTTTTTCTGTGTGTGTTTCTCTATAGAACAAGATAATTCGAATTCAGAGATCAGCAAGATCAATTATTATTTTTTGGAAACTTAGCAAAGGACTGTGCTAAAGTTTTCTATGAAGGGGTAAAATACTTTTATATTACTTTATCTCTTTAGAAATAGAATTATTTATCATGCTCTATGTATCCTACAAGCCATTTTTTAGAAATTCATTTGCAGATATATGAAAAATTATACTTTTTTAAAAAGCAACATCCTTAAAATTGAACACTCCAAAGAGATTAGTGAAACTTATCATTGACAGAAAAAGGGACAATTTTTCCTCTCACTTAAGTTTAATTTTCAATATTCAATAGACTGTCTTAAAGATAGGTACATTTTCTCTTACTTAAAAATAATCCTTACTAAAAAATAATATGAGCTATAAGTCTATATAAGTATGCCTATAATATTTTCTATAATTATTATAAAATAAATGCCTGCTAAAATCCCCAACAAGATGATACCAAATCAAACCCAGTAGCATATTAAAAGGAGAGTAAACACCATGACCAAAGGGATTTATCCCAGAAATTATGTTTGGTTCAATGTAAGAAAATGATTATACTACATTGTATTACATTGTAATAGCATCACTGACTAGATGGATATGAATTTGGGCAAACTCCAGGACATAGTGGAGGATAGAGAAGCCTGAGTGCTATAGTCCATGGGGTCTCAGAATTGGACAAATTTAGCTACTGAACAACAACAAAATACATCACATTAATAATAGAACAAAGGGATAAAAAACACAAGTGATTATCTTAATTGATGCACAAGTGATTATCTTAATTGAAAAATTCCACTTACTTTTGTAGTCAGAACACTCAGAAAAGTCGAAGGGAACATCGTAACATAATAGAAGTCAATTATGAAAAACCTCTAGCTAATGTCATACTCAATAGTGAAAGACTGAAAGCTTTCCTCGTAAGGTAGGAACATGAAAAGGATGCTTGCTTTCACCACTGCTCTTCAGCCTTGTACTAGAACTTCTAGCCAGAGTAGTCAAATAAGAAAAGAAAAGACATCTAATTTATAAAATAAGTAAAATATCTCTCTTCTCAGAGTAGGAAGTTAAGACATACCTGGAATAACAGGCAAGTTTGGCTTTGGAGTACAAAATAAAGCAAGGCAGAGGCTAACAAGAGTTTGGCCAAGAGAACACACTGGTCAGAGCAAACACCCTCTTCTAACACTTGAGAGACAACTCTACATGTGGCCATCACCAGATGGTTAATACCAAAATCAGATTGATTATATTCTTTGCAGCTGAAGATGGAGAAGCTCTGTACAGTCAACAAAAGCAAGACCGGGAGCCGACTGTGGCTCAGATCATGCACTCCTTATTGCAAAATTCAGACTTAAATTGAAGAAAGTAGGCCATTCAGGTATGACCTAAATCAAATCCCTTATGATTAAACAGTGAAAGTGAGAAATAGATTCAAGGGGTTAGACCTGATAGAGTGCCTGAAGAAATATGGACAGAGGTTCGTAACATTGTACAAGAGGTGGTGACCAAACCATTCCCAAGAAAAAGAAATGCAAAAAAGGCAAAATGGTTTTCTGAGCAGGCCTTACAAATAGCTGAAAAAAGAGAACTGAAAGGAAAAGGAGAAAAGGAAAGATATACCTATCTGAATGCAGAGTTCCAAAGAATAGCCAGGAGAAATAAGAAAGCCTTTTTCTTAAGTGAACAATGCAAAGAAATAGAGGAAAACAATAGAAACCAGAAGACTAGATCAGTTTTCATTTCAATCCCAAAAAGGTGCAGTGCCCATGAATGTTCAAACTGCTGCACAATTGCACTCATTTGACATGCTGTAAAAGTATTGCTCAAAATCCTTCAAGCTACGCTTTAAAAGTAAGTACATGAATGAAGAACTTTACAATGTTCAAGGTGGATTTAGAAAAGGCTGAAGAACCAGAGATCAAATTGCCAACATCCATTGGATCATAGAAAAAGCAAGGGTATTCCAGAAAAACATCTGCTTCATTGACTGTGCTAAAGCTTTTGATTGTGTGGATCACAACTAACTGGAAAATTCTTAAAGAGAGGAGAAAACCAGATCACTCACCTACCTCCTGAGAAATTTTTATGCAGGTCAAGAATCAATAGTTAGAACCAGAAGTGGAACAACAAACTGGTTCCAAATTGGGAAAGGAGTATGTCAAGGCTGTATATTGTCACCCTGCTTATTTAACTTCTATTACATCATGTGAAATGCCAGGCTGGATGAAGCACAAGCTGGAATCAAGATTACCATGAGAAATATCAGTAACCTCAGGTTATGCAGATGACACCACTCTAACAGCAGAAAGTGAAGACGAACTAAAGAACATTTTGATGGAGGTGAAATAGGAGAGAGAAAAAGCTGGATTAAAACTAAATATTCAAAAAATGAAGACCATGACATCTAGTCCCATCATTTCATGGCAAATAGATGGAGAAGCAATGGAAACAGTGACGGACTTTATTTTCTTGGGCTTGAAAATTACTGCAGATACTGACTGCAGTGATGAAATTAAAAAAGATGCTTGCTCCTTGGAAGAAAAGCTATGACAAACCTAGACATCATATTAAAAAACACATCACTTTGCTGACAAAGGTCCATATAATCAAAGCTATGGTTTTTCAGTAGTCCTGTGTGGATGTGAGAGTTGGACAGTAAAGAAGGCTGAGCACCGAATAATTGATGCTTTGAAACTGTGGTGCTGGAGAAGACTCTTGAGAGTTCTTTGAACAGCAAGGAGATCACACCAATCAATCCTACAGGAAATCAACTCTGAATATTCATTGCAAGGATTGATGCTGAAGCTTCAGTACTTCAGCTACCTGATGTGAAGATCCAACTAATTGGAAAAGACCCTGATGCTGGGAAAGACTGAGGGCAAGAGAAGAGGGTGTTAGAGGATAAGATGGTTGGATGGCATCCTTGACTCAATGAACATGAGTTTGAGCAAACTCGGGGGGGGGAAATAAAGGATAGGGAAGCCTGGCATGCTGCAGTCTGAGGGGTCGCAGAGTCAGAAATGACTAAGCGACTGAACAAGTCTTCTCAGATGACCTGATCCAATATATATAAAATCTTTAAAAATCCTAAAAAAAAAAAAAAAAAAAAANCAAACTCGGGGGGGGGGGGCGGAATGAAGGATAGGGAAGCCTGGCATGCTGCAGTCTGAGGGGTCGCAGAGTCAGAAATGACTAAGCGACTGAACAAGTCTTCTCAGATGACCTGATCCAATATATATAAAATCTTTAAAAATCCTAAAAAAAAAAAAAAAAAAAAAGCTGAGAGGGCTAATATATGAATTTAGAAATGTTGTAGGGTACAAGATAGACACACCAAAAACAGTTCTACCATCCAATAGAATCATGTGCTGGAAATGTTCTAAATCTGTGTTGTCAATATGGTAGCTACTTGTCTTTTTTGGCCAATGAGCACTTAAAATATGGCTTGAGGAACTGAATTTTAAACTTTGTATCATTTTAATTAGCCACATACGGTTAGTTTTTACTGTATTGGACAGCACATCTACAGAAATTAATCACTCTCTGGTGTATAATACAGATTTTTTTTCTGCATGTGTATTAAGATGAGTTAAATTGTTTTTTAATAAGAATCATATGACATCTTTGATGTTAATTAGTGATCCTCTGGATATTTGCAGAACCAGTTTTGGCAATTAACTATTATTGAAGCATATAGCTATAAAAATTATTGAGTCATTGATGTCTCCAGATAAATTGTTTAGTATTAGAAAGTACTTCTAAAATGATGCTACAGAAATATTAGATATGTGGTTGATTTATGATTGTTACTAACAAGTAAATGATGAAGGTGAAGTCGCTCAGTCGTGTCCGACTCTTTGCGACCCCATGGACTGAAGCCCACCAGGCTCCTCAGTCCATGGAATTTAACAGTTCTACCATCCAATAGAATCATGTGCTGGAAATGTTCTAAATCTGTGTTGTCAATATGGTAGCTACTTGTCTTTTTTGGCCAATGAGCACTTAAAATATGGCTTGAGGAACTGAATTTTAAACTTTGTATCATTTTAATTAGCCACATACGGTTAGTTTTTACTGTATTGGACAGCACATCTACAGAAATCACTCTCTGGTGTATAATACAGATTTTTTTTCTGCATGTGTATTAAGATGAGTTAAATTGTTTTTTAATAAGAATCATATGACATCTTTGATGTTAATTAGTGATCCTCTGGATATTTGCAGAACCAGTTTTGGCAATTAACTATTATTGAAGCATATAGCTATAAAAATTATTGAGTCATTGATGTCTCCAGATAAATTGTTTAGTATTAGAAAGTACTTCTAAAATGATGCTACAGAAATATTAGATATGTGGTTGATTTATGATTGTTACTAACAAGTAAATGATGAAGGTGAAGTCGCTCAGTCGTGTCCGACTCTTTGCGACCCCATGGACTGAAGCCCACCAGGCTCCTCAGTCCATGGAATTTTCAGGCAAGAGTACTGGAGTTGGTTGCCATTTCCTTCTCCAGAGGATCTTCCCAACCCAGGGATCGAACCCAGGTCTCCCGCACTGCAGGCAGATGCTTTAACCTCTAAGGGAAAAAACAATGGTTTCTGTAAAATGACAAAGTCAGATGAGATTGCCTGTACTCTGTCTCTTTTTTCATTTACATTCATTTAGGTTCAGTAAACATTTATTAAGGGCTGACATTTTGCTTGACTTTGTGCTAGGCTCTAAAGAAACCAAAATGAATAAGACACAGTGCTTGACCTTATGGTGTCCGCGATTGCTAGTCTATTGGAAATCATTTAATGGTGGTGACTAGAATAGAACTGGGGTAGCAACCTTAATAAACTGAGGATGAATCTGCCTGGAGGATTTGGGAAAAAACATCAAACAGTAGGCACAGAGTTTTTAGTGGAACATTTTATCTGTTAGTCTTTAAAATTTTTATTATGAAAAATTTCACTCATATGTATAAGTGGTAAGAATTGAATAATGACTGTCCATATTCTGAACATCTAACTTCAGCAGTGATCAATATTTAGGCTCTTATTTCATCCATTTCATCTACTTATTTTACTGCTACAGATTATTTTGAGGCAAATAGCAGGAGTTATATAATTTAAACCCTAAAAATTTCAGCATATAAAAGAGAAAGCATCCAAAAATATTTATATATGTATATGTATGTATGTGTTTATGTATATACACAAATGAATACATACACAATATAATTATACTACTGAAGTGTTAACATCAGCTTTTATAAATCATGACCTCATTGGCACAGTCATGTATACACACACACAGACACACACACACATCTATGTATATTTCTCCTTTCCTATGTATTTGTATACGTGCATAAGCACAATTTCATCATTATGCCTACAATAATTTATATATTATATAATATCAAGTCTGTTCCAGTTTCCCTGATTATCTCCCAGATTATTTTTCAATTTTCTTCTACCAGGAAGAGATTTAAGGTAGAGGAATCAGTGAGGCTTAACAGTAATTCTGAAACTGTAAAGATGAAAACTAATAAGGCAGTTGTTGACTTGACATAGAATTGATTAGTTGTATATGTGTTTTGTGTTTGTAGTTTGGAGACTGATGTGAGAAAACATTTCTACTGTTTGTGTCAGAGAATGTTTTGCCTATGTTCTCTTCTAGGATTATTTTGCTAAGTTTCTGTGAAGAGGTGGTAAATCAATTAATTTTTTTCCTTAATTTTTAATTGGAACAAAGAAAAAGTGTAGTCATTTATTTTTTCCTCAATGAACAGCTGTTACTAAATCAGTGGTGTATCTTAAAATCTTACTTTAAAACTTGAGGAAAGCAAATAGTTGCCATGCAGTTCATGTTCTAAACCTCCTAGGATAGTTCATTGGGCTGTTTCTCTCACAATAGTAACCAGAGTAATTTCTGATGCAATTTAAACATTTCTGATTGTGATATAGTTTTAACATAGTTGGTATGGCACTGTGAAGTTTTGGAGGCAAGTATACTAAAAAAAAAAGTACTACCTGACAGCCTTATCAGGAAAGTGGACTAGGAAATAAAAGTTTATAAAGCTAGTGTATCACACACACAGTCAAATCTACTTGAGGTTGTTTAGGTAGGGTAAAAATCAGTATCTCTGTGTAGCTATTTTAATGAGGCACATCTATGAGTGGCTCCAATAGAGGCCTGTTATTCCTTATTATTATTCTTGCCCTTAAAGGCATGACTTTATTTCAGCTTTGTTTAAATAATTAATATTTATGATGACAATTCTGAATTACTAAGAATTCAGTGTTTCATAAGACTCCAAATCATGTCTTTTTAAGAAAGATATTCTTCAGAAATGATGAGAGGGAGGGAGAGAGGGGAATGAAAGTGAGAATACTTAGTAGGTGTTTAACAGGGAAAGTCACTCCCATCACTTACTCCCATTATTAGATAATACCACTGCTATGCCATTTTTTTGGTATCCTTCCAGTGTTATATATGTATGTATATATGTATACTTACATATGTATGTGT
>SJXQ01001231.1:8641-128684 GCA_006408695.1 Aepyceros melampus
ATTAGAATCAGTTCTAATGAGGTGGATTAAACTGGAGCCTATTATACAGAGTGAAGTAAGCCAGAAAGAAAAACACCAAAACAGTATACTAACACAAATATATGGAATTTAGAAAAATAGTAATGATAACCCTGTATGCGAGACAGCAAAAGAGACACAGATGTATAGAACAGTCTTTTGGACTCTGTGGGAGAGGGAGAGGGTGGGATGATTTGGGGGAAGGGCGTGGAAACATGTATAATATCATATAAGAAATGAATCACCAGTCCAGGTTTGATACAGGATCCTTGGGGCTGGTGCACTGGGATGACCCAGAGGGATGGTATGGGGAGGGAGGTAGAAGGGGGGCTCAGGATGGGGAACATGTGTATGCCTATGGCAGATTCATTTTGATGTGTGGCAGAACCAATGCAATATTGTAAAGTAATTAGCCTCCAATTAAAATAAATATAAAATTTAAAAATATTTATTTTTTATACTTTATTTTGCATCATACATATGAAATATTTGTGCAATATGTAAATTTTGGAAAGTTCTTTATACATAAACAACAAATATGAATCCGTTCTGTTTCTTGAATTGCACGTAGTTTCTCAGTCATGTCCAACTCTTTGTGACCCTATAAACTGTAGCCTTCTAGGCTCCTTTGTCCATGGAATTTTTCAGGCAAGAATACTGAAGTGGGTAACCATTCCTTTCTCCAGGGGATCTTACCAACCCAGGGATCAAACTCACATGTCTTGCGTCTCTGCAGAGGCAGGCAGATTCCTTACTATTTGATTATACAGATATATTTAGTTTGGGAATTTATTAAACTGGGTACTTATAAATGCACATTTCAAAGTGTATATTACATGTCAATAAATGTCTAAGTAATCAAATACCTATTTCACAGCTCCAAACAATCATAATTGATAATTGGTATTTTTCTATGATTTTTTAATAGTAAAAATAGTAATCTTTATCAGAGGTTGGCAAACTATGAATTAAGCTAAATCCAGTTACTGAATTTATTTTCTATTTAAGAAGTTTTATTAGAACAGAGTTGACCATTTGTTTATGTTTTCCTTTTGGTTGATTTTGTAGTACAAGAGCAGAGTTGAGTAGTTGCAAAAGATATTGCACAGTCTGAAAAGTGTACTATATTTACTATCCGGTTCTCTACAGAAAATTTTTGCCAACTGCTACTATACATTCAATTCTTTCTTTTTCTTTACTAAATGGTATGATGTGTATTTTCATAAATATATTTTTTCTGAATTTTTAAAAAATATGTTTAATTTCATTGCATCTTATTTTACCATATTGAATTTATCTAGTAATTTCCCAAATTATGGAGGTTGTTTTCAATTTTCATGTTTTATTACTTTGCTTACAATTATTGGTCTAAAGTTCATAATGTTTTCCTAGGAATATAGTTTAAGAAGGCTAAGCATTAAGACAAACCCACGAAGTTTCTGGGTATATACTACTAAAAGCTAACTTATGCATATGTTATACCTGTGCTTTTTTCATCAGCAATCATATAAACTTTAAGGAACCACTTACATTGTTTTTAGCAAAGAGTATTACTATAATTAAAAATTCACTAAAAATGTATGGTTTGTTAGTTAATGTAAAAGTAGTTAAAGTGAAAATTCATAGAAATTTACTATAGCTATAACTTGCAATGTCTATTTTCCCAGAAATTTGATACTCTTATATTACTCTACAATATTTTAATTTTGGTTCAGCACTTACTTGATCATGATTATAGTTTTGTTTGTCTACCTTCCGTAAGAATATCATATACATTACCTACATTTTCCAGTTAAATTTTCTGCACAATGGAGTTAAAACTTGAATACACACTTAAAGAAATCTTAGTTTTGGAATAATTTCAATTTCACTGTAAAATTTTCACAATCCTTTTGACCAAATCTTGTTCAAAATCTTTAAAAAATAAATCAGAGTGTAACTCAGTTTTCACAGATGCAAATCTCTCATCTCAGTTATTGATCATTGCTTATATGAAGGGGACGACCGAGGATGAGATGGCTGGATGGCATCACTGACTCGATGGACGCGAGTCTGAGTGAACTCTGGGAGATGGTGATGGACAGGGAGGCCTGGCATGCTGCGAATCAGGGAGTCACAAAGAGTCGGACACGACTGAGCGACTGAACTGAGCTGAACTGAACTGAATGATAAGCATACCACTTATTGAAGCACTCTAGAGTTTAACCTGGAACCATGATTATTCTGCATTCAGTGGGCACAATTACTATTTGTTACAATTGAAGTAGTAGAGTTCATTGACTAATCTTTCATGTTAGCTAATTCACAATCCTTTTGACCAAATCTTGTTCAAAATCTTTAAAAAATAAATCAGAGTGTAACTCAGTTTTCACAGATGCAAATCTCTCATCTCAGTTATTGATCATTGCTTATATGAAGGGGACGACCGAGGATGAGATGGCTGGATGGCATCACTGACTCGATGGACGCGAGTCTGAGTGAACTCTGGGAGATGGTGATGGACAGGGAGGCCTGGCATGCTGCGAATCAGGGAGTCACAAAGAGTCGGACACGACTGAGCGACTGAACTGAGCTGAACTGAACTGAATGATAAGCATACCACTTATTGAAGCACTCTAGAGTTTAACCTGGAACCATGATTATTCTGCATTCAGTGGGCACAATTACTATTTGTTACAATTGAAGTAGTAGAGTTCATTGACTAATCTTTCATGTTAGCTAATTCATTCTGCAAAGGTTTTAATAAAGAAACAAATTTATCTATGTTAAGCTTCAATCTAATTGTGTTGTTTTTATTACCAAAGATTGTATAATTTTTGAATATTTTGAATTTGTAGGTATATAGTTATGCACTGTATCTATTTTGATTAGTTTCCTTTTTATCATCAGTTTTATAATCTCCTGTATTTAAGCTCATATATTTATCAAAATTTAATATCTATATTTTGCTTTTTGAAGATTTTTTAACTTTGAATTCCATTCTGATATTAAAGTTTCTGTATTGTATATGATATTAGAAATATTTGAATAAGTAGAACCAAATAATATCTGACTTTTTAATTACTATATTTAGTTATTAAAGTTAAAACTGATTTAATTTCATTTTCATGATTGTC
This sequence comes from Aepyceros melampus, assembly GCA_006408695.1. Taxonomy (NCBI): domain Eukaryota; kingdom Metazoa; phylum Chordata; class Mammalia; order Artiodactyla; family Bovidae; genus Aepyceros; species Aepyceros melampus. Next base: position 11,776 of record SJXQ01001231.1, read on the forward strand.
TTTACTACATCACCCTCCTTATGGTTTCAGAATTTCTCTGAAAGTAGCATATTGATTTTGCTATTTTATATAAACCAAAGCCTCTATATTAAAGAGAGAAATTTAACTTATCCATACTCATTGTAATTACTGATACATTTCAGTTTCATATTGCTCTCACTCTTATGTTTTATTTTTCCAGTCTCTTGTCTTAAAATATTTATCACTGGACTGACTTAGGTTTTTTTATTTACTGTTGTTTTCCTCAAGTAGTTAAAAGTAATGTGTGTTATTCTCTTTTTGTTAGTTGTATTTAACACTTTGTCATACATCTTAACTTTTGTTTCTTTAATGATATCTAGAATTAGACAAGATGTATGTGTATATATGAATGAATGTATTAAACATATGTTTTTGTGATTCCTTGCTACATATAAACACTAGTCAACAACTCTAACAGTAATTTTAGAAACATATTTTCCACTTTGTTCCACTTATTTTTATTTTGATGTCATCTTGGACTTTTATCTCCAAATTATCACTCTAAAAACATATTCAAAAATTAGTTATGCTTTAGTTGATTTTCTGTTTTTGTACACATTTAGCTGTGTTTGAGAATAGTACATGGACAGTGGCACATGCTTAAGGATGACAGTAAAATGACATCACCCCTCGTGGTATTTGTCAAATACATTATACTGGACATGTACTGAAGTTGTTGACTAAAATGCTTACTGAAATGGAATGAACTGGTGTTTTCATATTGTTCATAACTCTTTTAACATCTCTAGATAAATTTGAAGTGTTTGGCTTTCACCTTATTCATTTGGGTATTATCATATATATTTTAAATTTATAAAAATATTTGAGTTATAGTTGGTTCATAAAAGATTATGAAACCTTTTGAGAATTTTTAAAATATAATCAATATTAACAGGGAGTTAATCTGAATATATATCCATAATTAGTATTATCTTTAACATGAAGTCAGATTAGATTGAGCATGGTAACTATTAATATTATTCAAAAAACAATATAAAATGCTTACTTTTGAAAAAATAATTGAAATGTATTCTTTTAACTCCATGTTTCAAAAAAAGTGAAACTACATTAAAAATCAACTTCAATAGCATATATTCTTCATGATTCTATTGAAAGTTAAGATATGATCATTTCAGACCCCAAATCAAAAGCCCTCTTTTCACAGGATTGTAAAATTTAATAGCTCAGACAAGATGATACTTTTCCAACCATCTTTATCTCTATGAAAAATAAAGAGTAAGGGAATACCAATTATGAGAATAGCTTAAATAAAAGATAAATAACATAGACAATAGAATCTCTACACATCTGTTTTCGAAACAGGGTGCATGCCTCATTAGAAATGATTTACATTAGAACGTTAGAAATGTTCTACACACATCATGTGACAGGAGAATGGGACATACATGAGCTATATGTAACTGTTGCTAAAGGTATCTTAGAATGAGAGAGAGGTTTCAATCAGAATCCATTCTGCACTACTGGAGATATAAACGAGGTCATAGCCACAAGAGCAGAGGAAATGTGCTTATGAGATGCAGAAGTTTATACAAATGCCAACCAGCATAATGTGGCACAACTAAATGACGACCATCCAAGAGTACACACACAGAGCTCAAGAATTCTTTTTATTATTGCGCTCTTGGAATGTATCTTAACTAGGTTCACAGCTACAGGAACTTTAGTTAATTGCCCTCTTTACCATCGAATGATATTTTTGTTAGAAGAGTTTTCAAAGTCATTAGAACAATGATGCAAGCTGGCAAATTTACTTTTTGTGATACTGGCACTCTGCTGTTGTGCATGCGAGGAAAGGGCTTCTAACACCATATTTAGAACCTAAATCACAGATGCACAGGGCTTTTGATATTCCACAGCTATTGAGAGTTTAATTATTCAAACAATATGGAATTGGTCTGGAGATTTCAGATAAATTCTGAATCATGTTCTCAGAACTCACATTCACACAGGAAGATGCTGATTATCCACTGGTGGCAATCAATCTTTTTGTGTTTCTGACACAATTTTAAATACAAGAATTTGAGCGGCATAATTGAAAAATAAAAGATTCAAAAGCAACACAAAGGAAGTCAGCATTAATTACAGTAAAATTAAGTGCTAAGGAATAAAATATCTTTTCCCATCTATCAAGACATCTAAGTTAGTGAACTATTACTTGCTTGGTTTTCCTTTAGCCTGTGTATGCCACTGTTTGAATTAAGTTGCCCAATTTCCTTAGTGCAAAACTGGGCTTCACATTGAGAAAGTTTGCTTTTCCTGATTAAATAGAATTTCTAAATGACTGTAAACAAAGAGAAAATTAGCTGCTGTGTTTCTTCCTCACATATGATTAAGAGATTTTTTGGGGGAACTAATACAAGTGACAGTGCAGGAAGCAGTACCGGTACAGAGTGATCTGAAGTGCAGTGATACATGTGCCCAGAAATGTGCCCCAACCTCAGATTTCTGGGTTTCATTGATTTTTTAAAAAAATATTTTGAATTGTGAGAAAACTGTTACAAAGTGTTTCAAAGGTTAAATAGACTAGAACAAAACTCTGGGATAAAGACAGGACCTGACAGTTTTAATTGAAGTGAGACTGAAAAAGAAATAAGGTGTCCAGCTTGAAATAATTCAAGGAAGCATAGATGACTTATATGGGGATGGGGGAGAGAGGAGTGTACAATTCATACATGAGGATATATTGCACATTTTTCTGGCTTAGAATAATGCTGCATGAAAATGCATAACATATATAAAGAGAGATCCTTGGTCTAAACCTGAGATTTCAAATTTGAGAAACTTTTAAGAATTCAACTCTGACTAATTTTGACTTTACATCTTTTAAAAGGAGTGTGCTGAAGTACTTCACATTATAAAAGCACAGAGTAACAACAAAAATATCAAAATTAAAAACATTAAGAGATTATTAATGCTGATATTTGAGCTTATTTTCAAAATATTTATTTGGTTTTTAGAATATATTTGGATGGTTCAAGTTTACTGTAAAATAGTAGTAATGAAAAATTCTCTCCATCTTTGTCCATAACTCTTTTACTTTCTCCTGGGTCCTTTTTGAAAAGGTTAGCGATATATATAATTATTCATATTTAATATATAGTCATATAGTATATATGCTGTTCCTCAACTAACTTTTCTCAATTAAAGTGCAGCTTAAAGATATTGCTTTTACAAGTACATAAGTTTTTGTTTGTTTAAATAAACACCTTATTGAAGTATGACTGACATCTCATTTAGCATAATGTCCAGTTTCATCCATGTTGTTGCAAATGACTGGATAACCTTCTTCTTCAGGGCAGAATGGTATTCCATCATGTGTAAATACCATATTTTCTTGATCTCTTCACCATAATTACACGATATTGTAATTATTGGTGATAAATGATTCTAAGGATAAATCTGAAACACCAGACTATTTATTTTTAAGTGATTTTATATTTATATCTGTATAGCTATCCAAAATGTATTTTTTCTAAATGCTTCTTTTATTTAACTTTGAAATCCATTAAAGTGTTTATTTCTGTTTTTAATATATGAATGTCTTTTCACTGAAGTATCATTTTAATATGCAAATTCAAACCATTAATTTTAGAAAATATTCTATAAATTATGCCTTATTTGTTTTAGTTTTCTTTTACCAGAAAGTAATATTAATACATATTCAAGATTTAAGTCTTTTTCTTATTTACTAAATGTTTCTGAAATGTTTTATAATGCTTTTTAAAAATTTTTATTTTTTTTATTCCCTTTTTCTAAACTTTGTTTCCCTTTTACTGAATTAGTTGAATTTTTCTGAATCAGTTATTTTCAGAATATCTCAGTTTGGGAGAAAGTGGTATCACAGGGCATTATGATAGGCTTTTACATGGAAAGAGTCAATTATCATGTCACAACTTTTACTACTTTCTGTAAGTATGGACTATGTTCTTATGTAACTTTGTTTCCTGGAATACTTGGAATCAAATCAAGTCTGTGGAATACTGGCATAGCTCTGTTTACTCCACTCCTTAAATCAGCTGATGCGAGGCAGATGTCCGTTTCCTCACCTTCAGTTCAGTTCAGTCTCTCAGTCATGTCCGACTCTTGCGACCCCATGAATCGCAACACGCCAGGCCTCCCTGTCCATCACCAACTCCCGGAATTCACTCAGACTCGTATCCATCCAGTCAGTGATGCCATCCAGCCATCTCATCCTCTGTCATCCCCTTCTCCTCCTACCCCCAATCCCTCTCAGCATCAGAGACTTTTCCAATGAGTCAACTCTTCGCATGAGGTGGCCAAAGTACTGGAGTTTCAGCTTTAGCATCATTCCTTCCAAAAAAAATCTCAGGGCTGATCTCTTTCAGAATGGACTAGTTGGACCTCCTGGCAATCCAAAGGACTCTCAAGAGTCTTCTCCAACACCACAGTTCAAAAGCATCAATTCTTCGGGCTCAGCTTTCTTCACCTTAGATACTACATATTTTATTTAGTAAGTGTATTTCTTGCTGGCTTGTAGTTTTCTGAGATTTATTGTTGCATGGCATTTTCATCAAGAAAACTGATCTCTGAGGCTACTTTTTTCTCCTACACTATAGCATGATTTTTCATACTGTTCGTGGGGTTCTCAATGCAAAAATATTGAAGTGGTTTTCCATTCTCTTCTCCAGTGGACCACGTTTTGTCAAGCCTTAACTAACAGGAACATGCCCTTCAGCTGCTCAACATAGCTGGATGACATGCCTGGTGCCCTGGTTGTCCCACTGCTGGTCCTGGTTGAGCACGTAAACCTTCACTGGCCATCGTGTATCAGTCAACATGTAGCTGGGTGTCAAGTCAAAGGCCCTGCTGGAGTGGGGGGGAAAGGGGTCCAGGGAAGTCTTGAGCCAATGTTGGAGGATGCACAGGAGCAGAGGGCCCCCAGCCTCACCGCTGCCACTGGCTGCCCTGGAGCTGATCAGCCACCAATGAGTCACAGTCCACCATGGAGACAGATATGCAGATGACACCACCCTTATGGCAGAAAGTGAAGTGGAACTAAAGAGCCTCTTGACGAAGGTGAAAGATGAGAGAGAAAAAGCTGGTTTAAAACTCAACATTCAAAAAACAAAGATTATGGCTTCTGGTCTATCACTTCATAGCAAATAGATGGGGAACAAGTGGAAACTATAAGATTTCATTTTCTTGGGCTCCAAAATCAATGTGTACAGTGACTGCAGCCACAAAATTAAAAGTTGCTTGCTCTTTAGAAAAGCTATGACAAATCTAGTCAATGTATTAGAAAGCAGAGACATCACTTTGCTGACAAAAGTGTGTCTAGTCAAAGCTATGGTTTTTCCAGTAGTCATGTATGGATATGAGTTTTGGACCATAAAGAAAGCTGAACATGGAAGAATTGATGCTTTCAAAATTTGATACTGGAGAAGACACTTGAGAGTCACTTGGACTGCAAAGAGATCATACCAGTCAATCCTAAAGGAAATCAACCCTGCATATTTATTAGAAAGACTGATGCTGAAGGCCCAATATTTTAACCACCTGATGGGAAGAGCTGACTCATTGGAAAAGACCTTGATGTTAGGAAAGATTGAGGTTAAGAGGAGGAGGGGGTGGCAGAGGCTGAGATGGTTAGAAGGCATCACTGACTCAATGGACATGAATTTGAGCAAACTCAAGGAGATAGATAGTGAAGGACAGGGAAGCCTGGCGTGCTGCAGTCCATGAGGTTGCAAAGAGTCAGATATGACTTAGCAACTGATCAATGACATAGTATGGTTCCTTGTTAATCTTGAATTTTGGGGTAGTATTTCCATGTTCTTTGAGATCTTAGTTAATATGTTCATCTGAGTTACATAAATATACTCTGCTGTATGACTGAAACAGTTTCCATTTGAAAAAGAAAAAGGAATGGAAACATGATATGGTGAAGAATGAGAAAGTAGTATCAAAGATATTTTCAGAAATTTTGCTTTTGCAAATAAGATTTTTATCAACCTCACATTAAACAATGGTTTGAAAACTTCCAATTCTAAAAAAAAAATCTTTTAATATCCTCTTTTCATAAGATATTTGAATTTCCTTTATTCTTATATCTGACTTCTAACCAATCTATTATTTTGATACAACTCATCAAACTCAGTATATCTCTTCTTTGGGTTTGACTCTGTTACATCTTCATTTTGATATGTGCCCTGTCTCACAAACTGTGTATTGAACTTCTAAAGAATAAGATGTATATTTTATAATTTTCCTGTCCCACAGAGTTCTGCACAATGACAATGTGGGAATATCTATAAATCATTAACCATCCAGTCACCTATCTTTATTTTAGCGTTCTTGCTAAAGAGCCCCAAGCCGGCTCACACTGGTAATTTGACATCTTGGAGAAAGCTTAAAACTGTGATTAATAAAAGAAGTCTATATAACTGCTGCCTGTTAATATATTTATTCTAAAGTTGTGCTGTGCTATGGTGAGTCGCATCCAACACTTTGTGATCCCAGGAACTCTAGCCCTCCAGGCTCCTCTGTCCATGGAGATTCTCCAGGCAAGAATACTGGAGTAGGTTGCCATGCCTTCCTCCAGGGGATTTTCCCAACCCAGGGATGGAACCCAGGTATCCCTCATTGTAAGCAGATTCTTTACTGTCTGAGTTACCAGGGAAGCCTATTCTAAAGCTGCAAGTTTATAAAGTTGATAACCTTACCATGTGACTTCAAAATTTGCCAGTATTCAGTCCTCATTATTGTGTTTAATAATGAAATTGCAAATAATTATTTTAAATATAATTTATTAAGTAAATTCTGTTTTTTCATTTAATCTCTCTTTGTTTTCAATCAAGCTTTAAAATGACCAAGAACTGGCTGTTTAAAATGGAATCAAATAACTTTTCAAGTGAATTTGGGATTTAGATAGGGTGATATTTAGAAGGAGTCATTTTTCTCTGTACTATAAAACAGCTATTTCCTCTGAATTCACTACAACATCATGACAAAAGGTTTTTTTTCTAAAGAAGACTGCAACAAAATAAAATTTTATGTCCAACGTTGTTATCCATGTCAAACATTACAGCAGAGATATTTTAGCAAAATGATCCCCTTTTATACCAAGATAACATGATAAGATCAGTGTCTACATGTACCATAATATTGACATTTAAGTCAATATGACTTACATAAATACTGTTTGATAATAGTATCAAACAGTATGTGATTGATTTGCTTTAGCTTCAACTGAAGACTGGCCAGAAAATAAGCTTATTAGCTCTGTTTGTGCTGATGTTGATAAAATCATAACAAATAACTATTTTAGGCTATGGTGAAATTTTTAATTTTCCAGTCAATAAACCTATTTAAATATTTTGGTGCAAGGCCACATTTAGTCCAGTAATATAAAAGGTATTGAATATTTAATAGAATTACACTTTATATTTGAATTTATTGTTCTTTTAAGATGAAGATGAAATGTGGCTTTTTATTTTTCTTGGAACAGGCAGTTCTACTCTGAATTTCCCATTAAAATATTTCTTTTTATATCTCTTATGGAAATGAAAGATTTTTGTATTAGAACATAGCACAATAAATAGTGGATTAGTGATGACACATCTTAAGAAGAGACTGACAGACATTTGATTTTTTGTGCCTGAAAATCCTGTCAACATTGGCAGTTTTGGACTATACATGGTCTCTGGGCTGCAGTCAGAGCCATCTGTCTGAGTGGCAAACTGCCTATTCATAAATTAGTTGGACCATTTCATCAGGGCAAAAATGCCAAAGAATAAAAACTACAAAAGAGCAGATTATATATTTCACCAACTGCTGCTGCAGCTATAGGAAACTCACATTCACTGCTATATTTTCACAGATAATGAAGCCATCTAATCTCCTTGAAGTGGGGCCCTAAAGAAAGGCATAGCAGAGACATTTCAGCTTACCCAAAATGTTGATATAATTTACATACCAGTCTTGAAAGGAATTTTTGAAGCATACATACAGATAAACAAGTCCAGGACACATTAAAGGTAAGTGTATCCACATAAAATTATGTTAAAATTGCAGTTATACTTGTTAAATAATAATGATATCTCTCCAAAGGGCAATTTCAATAATTATAATAAATATTTTAATAGTGAGAAAGGGAAAAGGAGATGTGTGCATGTGTATGTATGTGCATTTCTTCAGGGAAATAGTATATTTGGGTTTCATATAAATAACATTTTGGAAGTAAACACTCCAAAATACTTCAGTCAGATAAAAGATTGCATAAATTATTATAATTTATTTATAATTTATATTTTATTTTATAATTCTTCTAAGAATTGTCTTGAGAAATTCACTCAATAGATTTTCTTTAATGTACCTTAAATAGAAATTAGTTCATCATTTATCACAATTACTATGTATACTAATCTTTTATTAGAATCATTTATTTTATTTCCCAGGGACACATTTACTTTACATAAGAAATAAACAAAGTAATATTATATAAACTAACTGTTTTAAATATTTTGGGTCTTATATGGCTTCCCTGGTGGCTCAGAGGTTAAAGTGTCTGCCCACAAAGTTGGAGACCTAGGTTCAATCCCTGGGTCGGGAAGATTCCCCTGGAGAAGGAAATGGCAACCCACTCCAGTATTCTTGCCTGGAAAATCCCATGGACGGAGGAACCTGGTGGGCTACAGTCCACGGGGTTGCAAAGAGTCGGACACGACTGAGCAACTTCATTTTTCACTTTCACTATTATTTTATAATGATCTCATGTTTTAATTTTGAAAATATTCTAAATATGGGATTTTCACTGTCAATTCCCACAAGAAGAAAGTGTATTTAGTCTACTTCTCAAACAACCATAGCATTTCAAGGCAGAGAGAATTACCTACTAAAATAATGCAGACTTGTAAAATTGACTATTAAAGAATTAAAAGCAAATTTTGCATAATCCAAAAATTCCTTCACTGTCAACTGAAAGTTAAATTTCCTATATGATGAGTAATGTAATAGTATGTGAATGCTAATGGAAAGGAGTTAAGAAAGTAGACATTATTTCTAATATATTATGCAGAATCCTGGCATTAAGCCATAATGAAAGTGCTAGACTCTTACTATTATGGGAGTTCAAATGCCCCTTCAATATCAATCCAATAGCACCACTAGATCATCCCCCATTGGATAGCATGTGTTCCAAAGAAGTAAAATATATCACCATTGCAGAGTCATCAAACTTTGTGAGACTATGCCTTTTAAAAAATTAGATCTACATCCTACCTTGAATGACCCAGAAGTTTTAATTTAGTGAAATAACCTCACATGAAGCCTGCAACTTAGGAGGGAAGTCTGTGATTCTATCTTTAAACCCCTTCTCATCTAATTTTTTTTTCTTTTTATACATGAAAATGTTCATTTTAGAATGGTTATTTTAAGTTATAAGCTGTTGATACGGTGCTCTATATGCATATGCTACAAATATACATCACCCTTGGATTATATTACACATTGATTTTATTCTTTGAATATTTATTGATAATTCACTGTTCTACCTACTTTTAGAATTTCAAGATTTATAAGACACCATAAAGACTTAGAGTCTCAACATTTTATAGAAGAGATAAATGTATGCAGGTATATCACAAAATATACATCACCAATAAAAGGAATAAATTAAGTTCTATGGGAACATAACAAGAAAAAGTAAAAATTCATCTGAAGGAAGGAAAAAAATGATCTTCATGAAAAATTTTGTATTGAATTTTGATCTTGGATAATCATTTGGACTGGGGAACAGGGCCTGATTAAAACAGAGGAGGAAAGTGGACAGCACAAAATTCCAGCTATGGCTAATAAATAAATTATCAAGAATAGAGTCACAAGAAATCACACTCTAATCCAGAAGGAATCAGAGACAGAAACCTACTTTGGCCCAGAGTTGTAAATGGAAGACTGAACACTCAGAGTGGAAAGGAAATATTAATTAACTCATATTTTAGTATGTCTAGTTACACAAGGACATTCTAGAGGAATGTTATGCCACTGGTGCAAGAAAGGTAAACACTTTTTAAGAATGTTATGCCACTGGTGCAAGAAAGGAAAACACTAAACAAAATCAAGTCCATCTTAACTCTAGATTGACTAAATCCCAACAATATCCATTAAGCAGAAAGACATTTGCCTGAATTCTATTTACTTCATTCTCTGCTGTTGTATAGCCAGACTTCAATGTCCAATATCCAAATAAGACTATGAAATGAAAGTGAAGTCGCTCAGTCGTGTCCGAATCTTTGCGACGCCGTGGACTGTAACCTACCAGGCTCCTCCGTCCATGGGATTCCCCAGGCAAGAATACTGGAGTGGGTTGCCATTTCCTTCTCCAGGGGATCTTCCCGACCCAGGGATTGAACCCGGGTCTCCCGCCTTGCAAGCAGACGCTTTAACTTCTGAGCCACCAGGTAAGACTATACCAAGAGAAAAAAAAAATTGTCAGTCCCCTTTTAAAAGATAAAGCAAACAATAAAACTAGACTCAGATATGGACCCAGTTGTTTGAATAACAATATAGAGAATTTAAAATTACTCTTACATTGTATACAATGTATAATGTACAATACGAACACTAAATTCTCCAATGGGACTAATGGAAAATGTACATAACCTAATGGGAAGTTTCAGAAAGTAATGGAAATGATAAAGGTCACATAGAAATGCTAGAAATTAAAGCTACTGAAACAAAGATGAAGAATTGATTTGAATGGCCCATGAGTGAATTCAGCATGGATGAGAAAGAGAGGTCATTAGAAACTACCCGATATTGAACCAAGAGAAGAAGGGTTGTTAAAAAAATAAACAAATAAAAGAGAACATTCAGAAACTGAGGAATAATTTAAAGAAAAGCAAAAAACACATGTACACAAGTGGAATCCCAGAAAAGAATAGAGAGGAAATGGGAAATAAGAAATATCTTAAAAGGTAAGGACTGGGAATTTTTCAAAAATAATGAAAAAGAGATCAAACTTTAAGTCCAACAATCACAGCAAAACCCAAACAAGAAATACAGTACACATACATGGACACTCGCACACAGATAGCATCTGGACATTTCATATTTAAACTGCTAAAATTAAAGATTTAAAGTATTGAAGATGTTCAGACTAAAAAAAAAACCACACATTTCATGCATAGATAATAAGTAGATCAGGCTTACAGTCTGAAACTGAGTAAACAAAAGAAAATGGAATGACTTTTTAAAATTCTGAAAATAATGGGAAAATAATCTCAACTCAGAGTTCTACACTGTGCAAAAATATCTTGGAAAATGAAGGAAGAAGAGATTTTCAGCCATATGAAAACAGAATTCATTGCCAGTAGATCTGTGTTGTAAGGAAGACTAAATAAAAAATTGATATTAAATAGAAGGTTAGATAGGAACAAAAATAAAGAGCTCCAGATACGTTAAAATATGAGAAACTTGAAAAACTTATTGCAAAATAAGCCTAATGAAAATGAGCACAGTTTCAAAGGGAAACACAAGGAAGAATGGTGTGGCACTGTTTCTATGGAGAGGAACAAAGGTCTCATAACATTACAACGGTCACTCATGGGTAGACTTAGCATGTAAGGGTTTCCCTGGTGGCTCAGATGGTAACGAATCTGCCTGCAATATGCATGACCCAGGTTTGATTCCTGGGTTGTGAAGATCCCATGGAGAAAAGAATGGCAACCCACTCCAATATTCTTTCCTGGAGAAGAGGAGCCTTGGCGGGCTACAGTCCATGAGGTCGCAAAGAATCAGACACTACTGAGTGACTAACACTACTATAACTACTTAGAAGGTAATAGATAAAAGAGGACTCTTCGAGTTCCTACCAAGAGTAGAAATGAATGAGGGACTTTACTTGTGGTTCACAGTTAAGACTATGCTTCTACTTCAGGAGGCACAAGTTCCATCCCTGGTAGGGGAAATAACGTACTAAGAAAGAATAGGATATGGGAGATAGAGAACACATCCTAAAGAAAGAAAACGGATGAGGCATAAAGAAAAGAAATCAAGAGACATAAGAAAACTGCTAGCAAAGTGCTTTAATTAGACTGAGTGAAAATAGATAATATCAAGCAATAAAAACAGGCTTGAACCAATGAAAAGTCTGAAAAACAGATGGAAAAGTATATAATTTATTCAGCTGACCATTTAAAACCAGTAAGATTTTTGAATTTTGTATTGTATTGGTGCATGTATGCTTTATTCAGCTTTAACTAAATGTACAGATACTGAAGATATAAGGTAAGTAACATAATGAAGTACCTATAACATATACAATAGACTAAAATATGTATTACTTTAATGAATATGTAAATACCTTCTCTCCTAAAATGTAAAAGGATAATGCAAAATAATGTAATAAAGAAGTATCTGTGATTAATATGCATTGAAGGAATATGTTTATTCTAGTGAGGAAGAGGGAGTCAGTCAGGGGACTTGCTAGGAAAGATTAATTGCAGGAAATGAGCTTAGTAATGAATTGTTTGACTTTGAGTTAAAATATCCAAAATGCACTGGAATGTGCCCAAGGAAGCAATCTGGTTAGGGCTTATAAATTTTGGAGAGGTGGGCATTTAGAGAAATGTAAAAATCATTGTCATCATCCAGAAACTGTTTGGAGTCAGAGAAAGGCTCTGGAATTATAATCTCAAAGTTGATTGCAGATATTGAAAAATTAGATAGATTAAATGCTTTATGTGAGCAGTAGTAAAAAAATTGGTCTGGGGAGACTGGTGGTGTGATACAAAAAAAAAAATAGTAGAGAAATACTTTAGTAATCTACTGTGCTTAACTTGATGATAAATCAATTAATGCTTTTGAAATGCATAATGTAATGAAACAGCTTTGTAGAGTGTCTTTTTTATTGTACATTTTGAATAATAAGTTAATTAACCCAATAGTAATACCTATTAAGTATTCTTGAAAAAGTAAACATATTATATATTGCAATTTTAAATTTGTAAGAATAGAGTATAAGATTTCATGCTAAAATTTCACCTTTTTCCCACTCAATGTATTACACATTTATAGCTCTCTTTATAATATAAATGGTTATAGCATCTGTTCTTATATTACCTATAAATCAAAAAGCTTTAAATAGATAAATGCTTTTATGTAATAACCTTAAATGATTCTTCTCAATCTCTAATGTCGATATCAGCCACACAAAATCTTATTAAAATACAGGTTCTGACATTATATCTAGGGTAGCCTAGACATCTGGGATAATGCTATTCTAATGCACACAGAGTCATCCTTGCTGTTGCCTGCAAACAATATTTGAGTAGCAAACCAACATCAAGATAAGTGGAAACAAATTCAAATTTTTAAAGCAGTGTGATTAATGAGACATTACCAAAGGCTAGACAAGTGCTTGTGTATTAAATTTTGATTTTTCTTGCTGCTTTCAGAAATCACAAATCACCAGGTAAATACTCAGAGCTAGCTTGATGCATGAAGAGACATCAAATGTCAGAGAACTGAGGTGCCTCATAAAATAATTATTTAGCCAAACACCTAACATATGAGAGAAGGCATCTTAGGGTATCCAGGCACCAAGCAGCATACAAAGTATGCCTTCAAATTAATCAGAGAGCCTAGGAGACATCAATTTAAATCAGTTGAGACCAAAAATTCCTGCACAATCAACCCATAGAATTGTCAGCTAAGTAAACTGTTGTTTCAAAGTATAAGTATTTGTGTGATTTGTAACACTGTAATAGCCAAATAGTAAATGTTAGGGACAAATTTGTGGTTTTTGTCTGGCTCCCTGTAATTCTTTCCCTCATCTCCCAGTTCTCCTTGATCAATCTTAAACATTGTGCTGGTATGACTTTATTTTACTGCACTAAGTTACTCTTCCCTTTCTTTCCATTGGTCATGTACAGATGTGAGAGTTGGACTATAAAGAAGAGTGAGCACAGAAGAATTGATGCTTTTGAACTGTGGTGTTGGAGAAGACTCTTGAGAGTCCCTTGGACTGTAAGAAGATCAAACCAGTCAGTCCAACCTAAAGGAAATCAGTCCTGGGTGTTCATTGGAGGTACTGACGTTGAAGCAGAAACTCCAGTACTTTGGCCACTTGATGCAAAGAGCCAACTCATTTGAAAAGACTCTGATCCTGGGAAAGATTGAGGGCAGGAGGAGAAGGGCACAACAGAGGATGAGATAGCTGGATGGCTTCACTAATTCAATGGACATAAGTTCAGGTAGACTCCGGGAGTTGGTGATGGACAGGGAGGTCTGGCCTGCTGCAGTTCATGGCATCAAAGAGTCAGACATAACTGAGAGAGTGAACTGACTCTTCCCTCATAGCTGTGCTGTGCTGTGTTTAGTTGCTCAGTCGTGTCCTACCTACTCTTCGCAGCCCTACGGACTGTACTCCACAAGGTTCCTCTGTCCATGGGATTTCCCAAGTAAGAATACTGGAGTGAGTTGCCATGCCCTCCTCCAGGGGATCTTCCCACCCCAAAGATCAAACCCAGGTCTCCCACATTGAAGGTGAATTCTTTACCATCTGAGCTACTAGGGAAGCCCCCCTCATAGCTAGTTGATGCTTTCTCTCTTTAGCAGTGTCATGGAGCCCAAATTGCTCCACAGTCTTATCCAATATAATTTGGGCCTTCTTGCAGGGGAAAAGATGTTACTCTTTGAGACTGATTCCAGAAGATTCATTTTAGGTTTCTCTAGCCCTGGTTTTTCCTGTGTTAAACTTCCACATAGTCTTCGTTATCTTAGTGTTTGTACCATAGAACTAACAGCCCCCTCTTAGCCATGAACTTAAAGCCCATTTTAGTCATGAACTTCCCATTCTTTATTAAAAATAAAAGCAGTCTTTTTTGATAACCTTGGACAGAACCTATGTACCCGTGCCCTCGGGCTGAGGTTGAACACACAGCCTCTTTTGCTGAGTGGCATATTTTGCTTAAACAGGGAACTAGCCACGGATGATAGTAACTGGTCCTCTTATCTTGCTCATCTGAATAGGGAACCTCCACCTTATGAGCAATCTATAGTAAAGGGCAATACGGACCGAGTATTCTCAGCCTGTTTTGGATAGAGTTTAGAGAAGGCAATGGCAAACCAGTTCAGTATTCTTGCCTGGAAAATCCCATGGACGGTGGAGCCTGGTAGGCTACAGTCCATGGGGTCACAAAGAGTTGAAAACGACTGAGCAACTTCACTTTCACTGGCCCTATGAGTGCTTGAAGGTGAGTTAAGGGAACCACAGTCATCTTAGCCACATTTACTAGGGATAGAGTGCCTTCGAAGCAGATTTGGAGATAAGCATTGGCATTGGGCTCTCCCGGGATAAAACTATAGTCTGGACTGAAACTATGGCAGTAGAAGTTCATGGAGAAGGACAGTCTGGTCTTTTGGTTACATTTGGCCGGTGAAGAGTGACTGTGAAGAAGGGAAGAATAGGAAATTGGGGTAAGCTGTGGCTCAAATGCCACATACTCTCACTTATTTTACTGAGGATTAGTATGCGTGCTACAAGCTTGATCATGTCTGACTCTTTGTAATCCCATGGACTGTTGCCTGCCAGGTTCCTTTTGACCGTGGAATTTTCTAGGCAAGAATACTGGAGTGAGTTCCCATTTCGTACTCCAGGGGATCTTCCCAGCCCAGGGATTGAACTCACATCTCTTGCATCTTTTTCATTAGCAGGTGGGATTCTTTCTCTCTCCACCACCTGAGAAACCCAAGAACTAATACATATTCTTGAATAAACATTTTTCTATTTACTGCTTCCTATTAGTGAAATATCTACCTACTATATAAGATTATTTTGATAATTTTCATGAGTTGACTTGTTTCACTGGTAATTGTTTTGCTGGGGACTGTGTCCACCAATTTCCTCTTACACCATTCTGGAAGTCCTCTCCACTAACTACTGAAGTTTCTAAAATCTGGGGTCCATTTTAAGTTAGAGCATTGCTATATAAAAACAAATGAATATGAAGACATCTATTGTACAAAAAGTCATCAATCCTAAATTGAAACACGATTTAAGCATATAAGGAATGAATTTGTTTAAATAATCTGAAAGAGAAAATAAGTAATTATACACGGGCAGTGTGAAGTTTCAGAGTTGGTTTCAAAGGAAGTTCTTTATATATCATAATGAAAAGTAATGATCAAACTGCTGTTGTGTGTCAAATTGAGAAGAATGGATCTACAATTTGATCAATATCTATACTTATATCCATGTATATATATATATATATATATACACACACACACACACACACACTTGTATTTGAATGGAAGTAGAATGAAAAGATTATAAGAAGAAAATAATTAACAATAAATTTGTAGAGATAGGTATGGCAGGTGGGAATCAGAAAAGATATAGATGCTCTGAATATTAAATATAAAATGCTAATTTTTCAATAATAACTCACTACAATGTTATATATACATTGGTTAAATATATTTGCTTTGTCGGGAAAATTTATTCTAACATACATACTTGTATGTCTGTATAACTCTATCTCCTATCTATTGATTTGCATGTCTTGCATATATGTACAAATGTATCTCTAGGATACATCCTAGAGATACATTTGTAGAAGTTGAATCATTCTGTCAGATATATGCTCCTTTCAATTATGTGTGTTAACAATTTTCTTTAAAAAGTTTTCAGCTTATTTTTAGAAATGTGAGGAAAATGGAAGTGTTTTACTTATTCTTAACTCGCTAAACCTATCCATTGATTTATCCTTTTAAGTGCCTTCAGTAATATTTTGAAAAGATGCAATCATTTAGAGTGATTCAATATCAATGTGAAATAATTAAAAAAATAAGTAAATTTATGAAGAATAAAAGATAAATCGCCATCAAATGAACAGTATTATATCTGATACAGTTTTCTACACAACATTTTAGAGTTCAATTTTGGGAAATAATCTCAATCTGTCGATTTTGTTGAGTATCTCCAGCCACTGTTAAGAGAACAGATGAATCATTTTTATGCCAGAATAAAATTCTTTAAATAAATTATAGATGACTACACAAAAAGTCATTGAGTGGGAGAAAGCTGATATTTGTCCCACTCTGTGATATATTTTACTCTCCTACAAACTCACATAAAATGCAAAAAATGAAGCTGATTAAGGAATGTTTACTTAGGATAACTTTAACATGGCAAGCAATTTCATGGTTTTTAATGGCTTTTTTTTTTTTTTTAATTAGTCAACGGGACATATAGAACTCATCTACACAGTCAATATACTCTAATAAAATTTAATGAAATATAAGTGAAAAATATTGAAAGAATAAAGTCATTTTGGAAAGACCAATTTGTAGGGGTATGTACACAAATGAATAAATCATATGGTTTGGAAATTTTATAGAGAGACTTTGTTCATGCTGTGTCACTCTCTGTGTTAATGATTTGTAGTAATTTTATTCTAGTAAGATTATTTGACTTAATGGTTTAAAAATAGCTTATTTCCTTGCAGTTCTGGATTTATATGGCAAATTATTTGGCTGACTGTGTACACAATGGTTTGCATGATGGAAAATATGCCCCCTTCTGCCAATTCTCTCCTCTGCACACCATCTGCCAAAGAACTTTGATTATAGCATAATGTTGAAAACAAGATCCATGAAAAGATTCACAAGAATTACTTGATAATGGCATAAATTACCCACACACAAATATATGATTAAATTGGATAATGTAGATAATATGTATTATCTAAAACCTTTTTCTATCATTCTTTTAAATCTTGATGACTGATTTTTTTTCCTCTCAATTTTTATTAAAAATATCTCAACTTCTTGAAATGTTTTCCTTATCCTGATCTAATCTCCCTTTAGATCTATGCAGCTTTTCTATGCAATAATTCCTGTACCATTTTTATTACTAACTCAGTATATGTGTGTGTGTGCTTAGTCATTCAGTCTTGTCTAACCCTTTTTGACCGCAGAACTGCAACCCACCAGACTCCCCTCTCCATGGAATTTTCCAGGCCAGAATACTAGAGTGAATTGCATGCAGTTTCCTACTCCAGGGAATCTTCTGAAGCCCAGGGTCAAGCCCGCCTTTCTTGTCTTCTGCATTGGCAGGCAGATTCTTTACCACTGAGCCACCTGGGAAGCCAATTAAGTATACATTTCTCAAACTGGATTCTTTTTTGAATTCCCCACTTTATATTTCTGCTTAGATATTTCATTGTCCTAAGCGGTCTCTGCCCCAGTTTGTGGTATATAAGTAGTTTCCTGAGGAAGAAAGGAAAAAGTTTCCTAAAGATTAGAATTAGTCAGAAACAAGAGAGCATGCAAGTCATCTTGTAATACTATGATCATTCCTCTTTTACACCATTAATTATATTTTGATTATACACATTTATTTATATAAATATATAGTTATACCATTATTCTATATACAAATATACCATTGATCATATATTTTTTGAAATACCTGCTTCACTTTTTAGAATGCAGAACTGCAGAAAAATTTCCCCCCACTGATGCTTTGTACTGTCTTGCAAAAAGCAAGGAGCCAATAATGTTTACACATTCTGCAACTATTCTGTTTCCACCTGTTATACTTAATTTGTTAAGCTTTGGATTTTTTCCTTCAATTAGATCATAGCCTAATTAAAACAGGTAAGTGTTTTGAGGAATTCAGTAGAGAGCAGCTCATGATACAGTCCTGTGTAACCGTATGCTCTTTACATCCTGTACTCTCTGGAGAAACTCAGGTTTCTCTCCCTCCTCCTAGAAGTAAAGCATCTGTGTGATTCAAGGATTTAAGAAAGTAAGGCTGACTTTTAAGAATTCAGCATCTATTTTATATTCATGATCTTGATCAATTATATGATTAGCAAAGATTTTCTTCTCAGTTCTGTAGTTTGTCTTTACATTCTCTTCAGGGATCTTTCACAGAATAAAAATATTTAATTGTGATGAAGTCCAATGTACATATTTTTACTTTTATTTGATCTTTCTTTTGGTGTTAAGTCTTTGCCTAATCTCAAGTTCTTCAAATTTTCTATTTTTTAAAAGCTTTGTATAAGTACAGACTTCTGGATTATGGTTGATAATTCCTTCTTAAACTAAAAAATGGACTTACCAAATGACCCAGCAATTGCACACTTGGGCATATATCTCAGAAAAAAGATGACCTATTTTAAAATAAAAATTGCGCATGAACACTTAGATTGGCTTTATTTGTGATAACCCAAAACTGTCAAGTCCCCACATATTCTTCAGTGGGCAAGTGAGTAAAAAAAGAAAAACAAAATGTTGCTTATCAATAAAATAGCATGAAATAAAACTCAGCTATTAAAAAGACTGAGTTCCAAAAAAAGAGTTCCAGAAAAATATCTATTTCTGCTTTATTGACTATGCCAAAGCCTTTAACTGTGTGGATCACAATAAACTGTGGAAAATTCTGAAAGAGATAAAAAGACCCTGATGCTGGGAGGGATTGGGGGCAGGAGGAGAAGGGGACGACCGAGGATGAAATGGCTGGATGGCATCATGGACTTGATGGACGTGAGTCTGAGTGAACCCCGGGAGTTGGTGATGGACAGGGAGGCCTGCCGTACTGCGATTCATGGGGTCGCAGAGTCGGACACGACTGAGCGACTGAACTGAACTGATTAAAAAGACTGAACATAACTTCAACAAATCTTAAGGATATTAAGCTGAAGGCAATCTCAAAGGATAAATATTGCATGACTCCACTTATATAACAATTGTGAAACAAAATTATGAATATGGAGAACACACTAGTGATTGCAGAGTTTAGAGATGGAATGGAGGGGAGGATATGGTTATAAAGAGATAGCATAGAAAGTCTTGTGATGATGGTGTAGTTAGTAATCTTTAAGACCTCCATGTAGATTTCTTTGCAATTTCTTGTGAGATATATAATTATTTCAAAGTAAAAAATTTACAATAGAAATTCCAATTATAAAATACTAAAATTTAAATATAGTGACAGTAGGCTCCAAAAGACCTGCTTTGAATTTTCCCCTCACAGATTTCCTGTGATTAGTCAGCCTATTCATCAAAAGCAAGGTGTTGTTTGGTGACAATTGTTGGTTTAGTGTATATTCAGAATGCTAATTGTGGTCCAAACATGGTAGCTTTCAGGTAGCTTTTTCACGTTTCAATGCTACCCTCTCAAATCATCCTACCCTCGCCTTCTCCCAGAGTCCCAAAGTTTGTTTTTTACATCTGTGTCTTTTTTACTGTCTCACATATAATGTATATTCAGAATGCTAATTGTGGTCCAAACATGGTAGCTTTCAGATGGTGACAAGAGGGAGTCTTTCAATAGTATTTCTCCATTTATGTTTCATTTTCTTTATCTAACCCACTCTAACCTGACTGAGCAAAGATTTTCTTTTTAAGGAATGTGCTGATTTTATTTTATTATTTATTTGTCTGATTGTGCCAGGTCTAAGTTGTGGTAACACAGGAGCTTTGTTAAGGCATGTGGGCTTTTAATTGTGGCATGCAGGATCTAGTTCCCTGACCATGGATCAAACCAGGGACCTGGCTTGATTTTTTTAAAATTAATTTTTTAATTTTAGTTGGAGACTAATATTACAATATTGTGATGGTTTTTGCCATACATTAACATGAATCAGCCATGGGTATACATGTGTTCTCCATCCTAAACTCCCTTCCCACCTCCCTCCCTATCCCATCCCCCAGGGTCATCCCAGTACACCAGTCCTGAGCACCCTGTCTCATGCATCAAGCCTGGACCAGTCATCTGCTTCACATATGATAATATACACGTTTCAATGCTACCCTCTCAAATCATCCCACCCTCGCCTTCTCCCAGAGTCCCAAAGTTTGTTTTTTACATCTGTGTCTCTTTTACTGTCTCACATATATATAAAGTCATTATTACCATCTTTCTAAATTCCATATATATGCATTAGTATACTATATTGGTGCTTTTCTTTCTGACTAACTTCATTCTGTATAATAGGCTCCAGTTTCATCCACCTCATTAGAACTGATTCAAATGCATTCTTTTTAAAGGCTGAGTAATATTCCATTGTATATATGTACCACAGCTTTCTTATCCATTTATCTTCCAAAGGACATCTAGGTTGCTTCCATGTCCTGGCTATTGTAAACAATGCTGCACTGAACACTGGGGTACACGTGTCTCTTTCAATACTGGTTTCCTCAGTGTGTATGCCCAGCAGTGGGATTGTTGGGTCATAAGGCAGTTCTATTTCCAGTTTTTTAAGGAATCTCCACACTGTTCTCCATAGTGGCTGTATTAGTTTGCATTCCCACCAACAGTGAAGAGGGTTCCCTTTTTCTCTGCACCTTCTCTAACATTTATTGTTTGTAGACTTGGATAGCAGCCATTTTGACTGGCTTGAGAAGATGCCTCACTGTGGTTTTGATTGCCTTTCTCTGATAATGAGTGGTGTTGAGTACCTTTTTATGTGTTTGTTAGCCATCTGTGTGTCTTCTTTGGAGAAATGTCTGTTTAGTTCTTTGGCCCACTTTTTGATTGGGTCTTTTATTTTTCTGGAATTGAGCTGCAGGAGTTGTTGTATATTTTTGAGATTAATTCTTTGTCAGTTGCTTCATTTGCTGTTATTTTCTCCCATTGTGAAGGCTGGCTATCTTTTCACCATGCTTATAGTTTCCTTCATTGTGCAAAAGCTTTTAATTTTAATTAGGTCCCATTTGTTTATTTTTGCTTTTATTTCCAATATTCTGGGAGGTGGGTCATAGACAATCCTGTTGTGATTTATGTCAGAGAGTGTTTTGCTTATGTTTTCCTCTAGGAGTTTTATAGTTTCTGATCCTACATTTAGATCTTTAATCTATTTTGAGTTTATTTTTGTATATGGTGTTAGAAAGTGTTCTAGCTTCATTCTTTTACAAGTGGTGGACCAGTTTTCCCAGCACCACTTGTTAAAGAGATTGTGTTTCCTCCATTGTATATTCTTGCCTTCTTTGTCAAAGATAAGGTGTCCATAGGTGCATGGATTTATCTCTGGGCTTTCTATTTTGTTCCATTGATCTATATTTCTGTCTTTGTGCCAGTACCATACTGTCTTGATGACTGTAGGAAAACATGGAATCTTAATCACTGGACCACCAGGGAAATCCCATGTGTGTTTTTCTTTATTTTTCTTTTCCAAGTTTATGAAGTCAGAGTTTATTGCATATACAATTAAATTATTTATTCCAAAACCTCACAGAGAAAGTTGGGATGTAATTATTATTAATTGCTTTACTTTTATTAAACATACAAATTGAAATGAATAGTATCTACCATACTGTATGTTGGTATGATCAAATATTATATGTCATGTTAAAGGTTTGATTTTTTAAATAATTCATTCTAGGTTATAATCAAAATAATCCTCAAATTTAAGGATTAAATATGTTTATTACAACTTTTAATTTACCTGTCCTCAAAATGAAATAAACACAATAGTATCCAGATATTTTTCATTCCAGGATGAGATGATTATCCCCCAAATTTAGAGAAAAATACATATATATATAGGATTGGTAATGACAAGAACTATAGAAGTTCAGAACAAGTAAAAGTTCCTCTTTACTCTTGCAGGAAAAGTCTTGAAAAGAAAATGATATTAGCACTTTAAATAAAGGATATATTTGTTGATAGATAATAAACAGAAACCTGTGTACATTCTACATAGAGGAAAAGGTCATGAGTGTAGGTATAGGAAAACTATAAAATATAATGTGTTGCTGAGCCATGAGGGAGAAATTTACCTCTATGTGATATGCACATTAATCATCTAAACCCAGCTAGATTAGTAGTAGTAGTTTTATTTGCTCAGTCGTGTCTTACTCTCTGCAATCCCACAGACTGTAGCCCACCAGGCTCCTCTGTCCATGGGATTCTCCAAACAAGAGTACTGGAGTGGATTGCCATTCCCTTCTCCAGAGGATCTTCCTGACCCAGGGATCAAACCTGAGTCTCCTGCATTGCAGGCAGATTCTTTACCATTTGAGCTACAGGGAAGACTTATATTAGGCCATGTGATTAATGCAGGAGATGGAGGAGACATGGGTAGGATCCCTGAGTTGGGAAGAATACCTGGAGAGGGAATGGCAATCCATTGCAGTATTCTTGCCTAGAGAATCCCATGGACAGAGGAGCCTGGTGGGCTACTGTCCACAGAGTTGAAAAGAGTCAGACATGGCTAACACAACTGAGCTCACAAACAAGCACAACTGAAACCATACAATCCAAACACACAGTTCAGGAAGAATTCACATTAGGTGAGTAGAGGGAATTTGGATTTCCCAGGATCCTTGCTATGCTTTTTAATAGAGTTTTTATGACACCTGCTCAGACTTAAGGATAATAAAACCCTGAGAATGTATATAATTTAAATGCTAACTTTATTTGACATCTCAAGCTCCTGAATATCTTTGCAGTAATCATCCATTTCTGAGAGCACTTTACAATGCAGTAAGAATGTGTTTTACACAGTGAGCTAGAGCACAGGAACCCAGCAACAAAATTAAAATGTTTTAAGTTTTCTGGTGGCCTAATGTTTACGATTTGAGGTGTTCACTACTATGACCCAGGTTCAATCTATGGCGGAGCATGGAGATCCTGGGGCATGGCTAAAAATAAATAAATAAAATATTTTAAAATAAGAGTATAATTGAAATTAAGGAAGTTAAAATGTAGCCTTTGGTTCAAAGTTTGCATTATGAGGTAGTAGGGTAACCAAAATATAAATATTTCCACTATTATTACTACTGCAACTGCTACTACTTCTCCACTATTACTTATAGTGGTGTTAATGATAATATAGGAACCCTTTCTTCAAATTGAAAGAGTTAAAAGCAATATATAAAACTGACAAAAGCATACCTATTCTGTTAAAATCATGGGATGAAAGAATTACATGTGTGCCTCCTGCAGCCCTACTACTCACCACACTCTAGGAAAACTGTTAGGCATAGATGGAGTACAATTTGGAATCTCTGTGAGATGACACACTATGCTGAGAATTGTTATAAAACAATGATGAAAATATTTTAAGTGGTTAAAGCTAGTGCTTTAAAGCTAAAGCTTTAGCTATATTATCAGAGAGAAAAATAAAGCACAAAAAGGCAGTTACCTAACTACTGAGATAAAATAGTTATTGGATAAATGGACATTAAAAAAGAGAAAATAAAATGAAAAAAATGCTAAAGAAGATAGAATCAATCTTGGTAAATGACTAGATAGTTATGAGAAAGGTAAGTCATTACTAAGAAGGATGGTTTGTATCTGCATAAACTATTATGATAAGTCTAGGAGCTTTTGAGAGAGATCTTTCTAGATTGTATAAAGGTATATATGAACCTTAGAATTCTAGATCAGCTACTGATCACTTTAAAGCTAAAGCTTTAGCTATATTATCAGAGAGAAAAATAAAGCACAAAAAGGCAGTTACCTAACTACTGAGATAAAATAGTTATTGGATAAATGGACATTAAAAAAGAGAAAATAAAATGAAAAAAATGCTAAAGAAGATAGAATCAATCTTGGTAAATGACTAGATAGTTATGAGAAAGGTAAGTCATTACTAAGAAGGATGGTTTGTATCTGCATAAACTATTATGATAAGTCTAGGAGCTTTTGAGAGAGATCTTTCTAGATTGTATAAAGGTATATATGAACCTTAGAATTCTAGATCAGCTACTGATCAGCTGTGTGATGGTGGACAAGTTATTGAAACCTGGTTAGCCTCAGATTCTGCACTTGTAACAATAACAATATCATATTCTTCTAATCATTAATTTATTCAACAAATGCTTATTGACCAAATGTTATGTGACAGGCATATTATGGATTTTCCCATTAAAAAGACAGACATACATCAAGACAGTCTTTAACGTGAAGCTTACAAATTAAATGGAAAAAATAGAAACTGAATATATACTTTCAAGTGTAATAAATATTGGAAAAGAGGTAGAAAAAAGGTGCCATGGTAACATACAATAGATCCCTGTGAGGATTAATATAACAGATAACATAAGTAAAGTTTATAGTACAATTCCAGTAAAATTCAGAACTTGTTTGTATTTGGAGATAAGTAAGACAGTGTTGCGGAGAAGGAAATGGCAACCCACTCCATATTCTTGCCTAGAATATCTCGTGGACTAAGGAGTCTGGTGGGCTGCAGTCCATGGGGTTGCACAGAGTCAGAGACTACTGAAGCGACTTAGCAGCAGCAGCAGCAAGACAGGGTTGAGTCTGAAAAATATTTGAATGATTCCTCATTGAATGGAAACTCAGGGCACCAATTCAACTGTTCCACAAAGAGAAAGATCACAAGAGATGAAACAAGTTTTGATTACTCACATTTGATTTGAGGATATTATTTTTTAAATCTAAATCCATAAAATGAGAAATATAAAAATAGAGAGACAGAAAATTGTGATTTTCAAGAAGGACATAAATCACAGGCATTTTGAAATGTTGTGGAAAAATAAGAAATAGCCATACAAATTAAATAGCAACAAAGGGGTATAATAAGAAAAAAATACAAGATAAAGTGCCAAGTCAGAAATTACTAGGTTTTACTGAAGTGGTTCTATATCTACATTTAAGAATGCTGCTGTGATGTTATTGTTGTTTTTCCAGAGCAATGATTAAAAAGGGGCAAAAGTTTGATAAGGTTGATCTGGTTACTAAAAAAAGTAAAGTTGCTCTCTAAGGCTCATTTAAATTATCAAAATAAGGCATTTTTAAGGAATTTTTGTCTAAATGCAAGGGATTGTCACAATCTGAGGATCATATACTGATTGTTAAGTGAGTTTTAAGGTCAGTATTTCTTTTATTAAACTTTCTATACATAATGTGAAGACATGACTTTTTTTTTGCTTTATTAGGTATTTTTGGTTGATCATAAAATTATTCCAGTTATTTCTTTTTTTATAAGTGTATCTATAAGGAAAATAAAATAATAAATGAAAATAAAAAATATTCAAATAACTTTACTATACTTTATGTTTTTAGTTTATATCTATCATGTGTTTGGCTTTAAAGAGCATACTGAGGAAAATAAGAAAAATTTTCAGAAATCTATAATTAGATAATGGAAAAGAAGTAAATATTTTAAGCCAGTATCAGTTCAGTTCAATTCAGTCACTCACTCATGTCCGACTCTTTGCGACCCCATGAATCGCAGCACGCCAGGCCTCCCTGTCCATCACCATCTCCCGGAGTTCACTCAGACTCACGTTCACTGAGTCCGTGATGCCATCCAACCATCTCATCCTGGGTCGTCCCCTTCTCCTCCTGCCCCCAATCCCTTCCAGCATCAGGGTCTTTTCCAATGAGTCAACTCTTCGCATGAGGTGGCCAAAGTGCTGGAGCTTCAGCTTTAGCATCATTCCTTCCAAAGAAATCCCTGTAGACATAATTTTAAGCCAGTATCAGTTCAGTTCAGTTTAGTCACTCACTCATGTCCGACTCTTTGCGACCCCATGAATCGCAGCATGCCAGGCCTCCCTGTCCATCACCATCTCCCGGAGTTCACTCAGACTCACGTTCACTGAGTCCGTGATGCCATCCAACCATCTCATCCTGGGTCGTCCCCTTCTCCTCCTGCCCCCAATCCCTTCCAGCATCAGGGTCTTTTCCAATGAGTCAACTCTTCGCATGAGGTGGCCAAAGTGCTGGAGCTTCAGCTTTAGCATCATTCCTTCCAAAGAAATCCCTGTAGACATTATTTAAATTTGGATTTAAAATGAAACAGCATTCTCAAAGTCACACACATTCATGCTTTGATTACATCACACTTCCAGTTCACTAAGCCCCTAGAGCATCAAGAGGATCAGGCACAAAATAAATGAATAATTGCAAGTTTGGATGTCTTGTAGTCTTATTTTCTTGCCATGCTGTGTGGGCTTTGGGATATCTGTTCCCTGACCAGAGATTGAACCTGGGATCCAGCAGTGAAAGCACCAGATCCTAACCACCGGACCACCAAGGATCTTCCTGTCCTATATTCTATAGAGCTAAAATCTCTGTAAATCCTTTGAACCAAATGTTTATTCCTTGATTGCTCCTTTCACACATAGAAAAATGACTTAGGATCTCGATTCCCTAGAGGCAAAAAGACACCACAGAATCAAGAGTCAATATGCACAGTGTCTCAGAATTATTTGGCACATCACTCCAGTGTTCCACACTTTGTTCTCCCACTGTTTCCTTTCAAACATTGGATCTACTCCTTTTTGGAGTATGGGAATCTTCTGATTAATATGCACTGGGGCAACACATGGTTGCCCATCTGTGTGGGTCAGTTTTGAATCACTGATCAGGGCTCAAATTGAGTTGAAATTTTGCCAAATAGCCAGCAACAATGACCTTCAAACTTGTCATAGCTGGCTGAGGGTAGCTCTAGGGAATTTAATTTGCTTTAGAGTTTATATCTCACATGCATGTATGATGCTTAAAATGAATTTATTCCTGCTATAGATCTTTGCTTTTCTGATATTTAAATTTTGGAAAGATTTCTTTCACGTTTCCAGTAGCAGACTCATCTCATAATATTCTCTTAATAATAACTTGAGGAAATCAATAAATCAATCAAATAACACTTATGCAATTGTGCTAAGAGAAATAAAGAAAATTAATCTACATCTTTCTCCCTCTAATAGCAGCTGACATACTCCAATTAATAGCTAGTAACTTTTATTATTTAGAATAGACAAAAACAAAGAAAGAAAGTAAATTTATTTAAGAAATGGAATAGATGACCTTTTAAAAATGAATCAAATTTGGTAAAATATGTGCTTTCTGAAAATCATCTTAGTGCTAACATTTTCATGTCCTTTGTTTTCTAATCTTCCATATTTGAGAAATAGATCTATGAAATTTCCTAAGGCATAATAAAACTAATTATCTTTTCATGTTCCTGAAAAGGTTTTTTTTTTTTAAGTTTAAAGGAACATTTTCATGTCCCTAGATACTATATGTATACAACTTAGATAAGTTTTATGTTGTCAAGTTAAATATCAGATTATCTGCATAAGAAGGAAAACAATTATAATATTTTCTTATATAGAAGGGTCATCAGAATCATCAACTGTTTGAGTTTTCTTTAACTCACTTTCCTTTTCTTAACTTAAGAAATCTAGAATGTGCTACTCTTTGCCAAGGAGTTCAAGAGCAATAGTAATAAACTCAACAGATTTTCTTCCAGGACAAAACTTTGCTTCATATCCTGGGTAATGCTGCAGGTTTCCTCACCACGTGTTCTCATTCCACAACTCAGGCTGAAAGTGCAGCACCCATTTCTGGAACATGGTGTTCTCATGGAATAGACAACATAAGGAGCAAAAGGAGCTAACAAATCATGCACTTTTAAAGTTGTGCTGGGAGATAACATGTGTGCTATTTCAGTCACATTCCATGACAATGGTCCAGCCAAAATTAGTAGGGTAGGAAGTATACTTCTCCAGTAGGAGCATAGCAATGGATAGGTAAACAAATATTTGAATTCAAGTATAAAACTTCTATCTTGATTATATATATTTATTTCTCCTTCATAAAACTCAGTTTAGCATCTATTTATGATAAAATTCTTAGTAAACTATGAAAATAAATTTCTCAACTTGATGAAGACCATCCACAAAGAACCTACAACTAACATCATACTTAACAGAGAAACTCAAAGCTTTGACACTGAGAAATCAGGTACATAGCAGGGAAGTATCCTCTCACCACTCCTTTATCACATTGCATTAGAAGTTCTTGCTAATTCAAGGAGACAAGAGGATGAAATAAAAGGTATATAGATGAGAAGAAAGAAGCTTGGAGCTTGGGACTGGTGCACGGGGATGATCCAGAGAGATGATATGGGGTGGGAGGTGGGAGGGGAGTTCAGGATTGGGAACTCATGTACACCCATGGAGGATTCATGTCAATGTATGGCAAAACCAATATACAGTATTGTAAAGTAAAATAAAGTAAAAATAAAAATTAAAAAAAGAATAAAGTAGAACATCTTTTAATTAAAAAAAAGCAATAAAACTATCTTTGTTTACAGATGGCATGATTAACTATATAGAAAACTTGAAAGAATCAACAAAAAATCTCTTAGAATAAGTAATTTTAAGAAAGTTATAGGATATAAAGTTAACATACAAAGTTAATTATTTCCCTGTATACCAACTATAAACAAGTGGATTTTGAAAGTAAAAATACAGTGTATTTTTTCTGTGAATTGTCTATATCCTTTGCCTTCATCAGGGTCACTATAATCCACTGGGCACTTTGTTGAAAATAGAAAAAAAGGTTTTATTCCAATTAGATACAACACCCCTGCTGGCAGGGTTTGTAGAGCATAGTGTAGACTGCAATTCTACTGGAATTCTTCTTCCACTCGGTAATCACCCTTATGAGCTTCCCAGATGTCTTAAGTGGGTAAAGAATCACCTGCAAAGCAGGAGATACAGGTTTCATCCTAGGGTCAGGAAGAGCCCCTGGAAGAGGGTATGGCAACCGACTCCAGTATTCTTGCCTAGAGAATCCCATGGACAGAAGAACATGGCAGGCTATAGTCCATAGAGTCACAGAGTCAGATACAGCTGAAGTGACTGAACATGCACATATCCATGGCTTATCTTTAAAAATAGCCTGAATTGTTACTAAAACCCACATCTGTTTGGGGCTTCCCAGGTGGCAGTAGGGGTAAAGAACCCAACTGTCAGTGCAGGACACATAAGAGATACAGGTTTGATCCCTGAGTGGAGAAAATCCCCTGGAGAAGGAAATGGCAACCCACTCCAGCATTCTTGCCTGGAGAATCCCATGGATGGAGGAGGCTGATGGGCTATACACTCCATAGGGTCACAGAACTGGAAATGACTGAAGTGACTTAGCAGGTTTTCATGCAATCACCCTTATACAGGGTACAGTCTAAGCAAACTTATGTAATGGTCCTTATTCTCCTAACATTTGCATAATTTTTAATACATTAATTAAAGTTAATTCATGATATGATATGTAATATATGCATGCTAAGCCACTTCAGTGTCTCTGACTCTTTGTGACCCTGTGGACAGCCCTCCAGGCTCCTCTGTCCATGGAATGTATATATGTACATATATGGTGATTATTTTCCAGTATGTTGCTTTTATTTTCATGTTGTAGCCTTATGTATGAAAATTTTAAAATCTAAGGCAAAAATGTTTTGATATTTTTCTCTCTGATTTTTTCATTTTATAAAGATATATACTTGTATAAATATTTATTTTTATTATACCATTAAACTCTATTCTTTATTCATTGATTTAGAATAACTTCATCATGTTAAGTTACCATATATATGTCTATTTTGTGATACTATATTATTATTCTTTCTACTGTTATTATTATTATTGTTATATTATGGTTACTTATATACTACCATTAGCAAACCTAGAGAGAACTGAAATTTTTACAATTTTGAGTCTTCCATTCATTAACATGGCATTTCTATGCACATTTTAAAGCTTCTTTGTATTCTTAAACAAATTATCATCAGTAGTTTCATAGAGATTTTATACATATTAGTTTTATTCATTAATGTTGTTTTGGTTTTGTTTTTTTGCTATATCTGAAAAAAGTATTTACCCATGAGACATTGTATCTTGCAATTTCTGATTAATTGGAGGAATTATGAATTTTGTATCTTGATTACATAGTGTTCTAACTTGCCGGGCTCCCATATTAATTTTGTTGGTCTTTTAGTTGATTTTCTCTCACATGTTCTCTTGGTCTGAAGATCCTGCTTATTAAGGGGGCATGTCACATCCTACTCAACATTTTGGTTTGTCCCTTTGAAGAAAAGAAGAGTAAAAGAGCTGACAAGTAAGGATTAGTTTAGGATATAAAAGGAGTCACATATTATTAGCCATCAGCAGGCATCCCCACCATCATGTTGAACATCCATCCAAGAGTATGGCCTACCTTGGGAAAAAACATAGGA
The DNA here is from genome assembly GCA_006408695.1 of Aepyceros melampus. Classification (NCBI taxonomy): domain Eukaryota; kingdom Metazoa; phylum Chordata; class Mammalia; order Artiodactyla; family Bovidae; genus Aepyceros; species Aepyceros melampus. Next base: position 42,786 of record SJXQ01001231.1, read on the forward strand.
GCCTAGGGAAAATGACAACATGATATTTTAACTTATGCCTTTTCCTACTGCAATAATAAAGTAAACCTATAAAAAACAAGTGTCTAGAGTCTGGTATTTAGAATGTTCAATGTGATCAGTTAATACGGGACAGATAAGAAAGAGGATTCTAAAAAAAACAAAAACAAACAAACAAACAAAAAAACAAACCAAAAAAACACCCGTTTTCACTTACAGAAAAGTGAACGTCATTCAGTCATGTCTGAATCTACAGTCCTTGGAATTCTCCAGGCCAGAACAGTGGAGTGGGTAGCCTCTCCATTCTCCAGGGAATCATCCCACCCCAGAAATCGAACCTGGATCTCCTGCATTGCAGGCAGATTCTTTACCAAATGAGCTTTCAAGGAAGCCCATTCTCTTACAGAGGTTCCTCCTAAATCTAGAGCCAGCTGAAATTCATGTTCATGGAAAATATACACACTGTGTCTTGCACTCTAATATAAAATATTATAAACCCACTTAATTGAATAACATACTTTAAAAAAATATATCTAATTGAAATGTATCAATTGCAAAGGAAATGAATATACTTGATATCTAATTTCCCCATGCTTCTCATTTATTTTTTTATTCCTCCTTATTGATAATTGTGTTGCAAAATTTCCCTTTATTGTCCTAGATGTCCTGGGTTTCCACTAGTAAATTCACTGTCTCTGAAATATTCAATGTAAAATGTGTTTTGTGTTTTATTTGGTGTGCTTTTCTTGTTCATTTCCTCCACTCTGCCCTTTACAAGACAATGCCCTAAGTTATTGAAGCAAATGAGAAAAAAAAAAAATCTTTAATTTACCCAAGCAGAAATATCTTTTTTCTCTGAAGTTCTCTACCATTTTTCTTTATTCCTCAACTTCACCTAACACTACCATATGAGAAAATACATTTTTTTCTTTATAATTTAAGTTTAAGTTCTCTGTTTTAGTACTCCACCCCCACAGGGAATATCCATCATGGGCTACGTGACTATAAAGAGTGAAAACATGTATAATATGTTTTGCACAAAGGAAAACTATCATAGCAGACTGGTGAGATTACATGCTTAGTAAAAAATATCTGGGGCATTTAGAGTTTAACTAGAAAGAGAAAAAAAAAGCTAGTCATTATCATAACTTACTGTTATTCAAAAATCAATTAAATGTTCTATCATGTACCCTGGAACAAAGCTTGCATAATACAATCAGGGAATAACAACAAATTACATGTCCATGTGGAAAAAATATAATCATAAATGTGATATTTGGAAGCATAAAAACCATACCTAGAGTTGCTTTGTTTTTCAATAGTATTGCAGCACTTCCTTTTCATATATGTTCTCCCCTCAAAAAACACAGGCTTCTTTGGTGACTCAGATGGTAAAGAGTCTGCCTGAAATGTGGAAGATCCAGGTTCAACCCCTGGGTCAGGAAGATCCCCTGGAGAAGGAAATGGCAAACCACTCCAGTATTCTTGCCTGGGAAGTCCCATGGATTTAGAAAAGGCAGAGGAACCAGGGATCAAATAGCCAACATCCATTGGAAAATAGAAAAAAAAAAAAAAAAAATCAACCCCTGGGTCAGGAAGATCCCCTGGAGAAGAAATGGCAAACCACTCCAGTATTCTTGCCTGGGAAGTCCCATGGATTTAGAAAAGGCAGAGGAACCAGGGACCAAATAGCCAACATCCATTGGAAAAAAAAAAAAAAAAAAAAAAAAAACTAGAAAATTCCAGAAAAGCATCTACTTCTGCTTCATTGACTATGCCAAAGCTGTTGACTGTAGATCACAATAAACTATGGAAAATCCTTTACGAGATGGTAATACCAGGCCACCTTACTTGCCTCCTGCAAAACCTGTATGCAGGTCAAGAAGTAACAATTATAATCTGGACTAGTTTCAAACCAGAAAAGAAGTATGTCAAGGCTGTATATTGTCACACTGCTTATTTAACTTATATGCAGAATACATCTTGCAAAATGCCAGGGAGGATGAAGCACAAGCTGGAATGAAGATTGCTGAGACAAATATCAATAACATGCATGCAGATGATACCACCCTTATGGCCAAAAGTGAAGAGGAATTAAAGAGTCTCTTGATAAAGGTGAAAGAGGAGAGTGAAAAAGCTTGCTTAAAATTCAACATTCATAAAAGGAAGATCATGGCATCTGGCACCATCATTTCATAGCAAATAGATGGAGAGACAATTGAAACAGTGACAGACTTTATTTTCTTGGCCTCCAAAATCATTGTGGATGGTGACTGCAGCCATGACATTAAAAGATGATTACGCCTTGTAAAAAGTGTAGCAAAACGAATACAGTATTGTAAAGCAAAACAAACTAAAAAAATAAAAATTAATTAAAAAAAAAAAGCAATGATAAACCCAGTTCAGCTCAGTTCAGTTCAATTGCTCAGTCGTGTCCAACTCTTTGCGACACCATGAATCGCAGCACGCCAGGCCTCCCTGTCCAACACCAACTCCTGGGGTTCACTCAGACTCACGTCTATCAAGTCTGTAATGCCATCCAACCATCGTATCCTCTGCCATCCCCTTCTCCTGCCCCCAATCCCTCCCAGCATCAAAGTTTTTTCCAGTGGGTCAACTCTTCACATGAGATGGCAAACTACTAGAGTTTCAGCTTTAGCATCATTCCCTCCAAAGAAAGCCCAGGGCTGATCTCCTTCAGAATGGACTGGTTGGATCTCCTTGAGGTCCGAGGGACTCGCAAGAGTCTTCTCCAACACCACAGTTCAAAAGCATCAATTCTTTGGCGTTCAGCCTTCTTCACAGTCCAACTCTCACATCCATACATGACCACAGGAAAAACCATAGCCTTTACTAGACGGACCTTTGTTGGCAAAGTAATGTCTCTGCTTTTGAATATGCTATCTAGGTTGGTCATAACTTTCCTTCCAAGGAGTAAGCGTCTTTTAATTTCATAGCTGCAATCACCATCTGCAGTGATTTTGGAGCCCCCCCAAAAGTCTGACACTGTTTCCACTCTTTCCCCATCTATTTCCCATGAAGTGATGGTACCAGATGCCATGATCTCAGTTTTCTGAATGAATGATAAACACAGAGAGCACATTAAAAACCAGAGAAATTACTTCACCAACAAAAACCTGTCTAGCCAAAGTTATGGTTTTTCCAGTGATCACGTATGGATGTGAAAGCTGAAAAGACTCACAAAAGACTGAGCACCAAAGAATTGATGCTTTTGAACTGTTGTGCTGGAGATAGTCTTGAGAGCCCCTTGGACTTCAAGGAGATCAAACCAGTCAATGCTAAGGAAATCAACCCTGAATATCCAATGGTAGGTCTGATGTTGAAGCTGAAGTTCCAATACTCTGACCATCTGATGTGAAATGCTGGCTCATTGGGGAAATAAAATAAAATAAAATAAAAGACCTATCTTGGGAAAGATTGAAGGCAGGAGAAGCGTATGACAGAGGATAAGATGGTTGAATAGCGTCACTGAGTCAGTGGACATGAGTTTGAGCAAACTCTGAGAGATGGTGAAAGACAGGGAAGCCAGGCATGCTGCATGCAGTCCACGGGGCTGCAAAGGGTGGATACAACTGAGTGACTGAACAACAACAGCATAAAACACACCCCACCTTCAAAGGCTCATTTGCAGAGAAAACTTCTCAGACCCTTTCATCTGATATGTGCCACTTCTTATATTCTNCAGGCATGCTGCATGCAGTCCACGGGGCTGCAAAGGGTGGATACAACTGAGTGACTGAACAACAACAGCATAAAACACACCCCACCTTCACAGGCTCATTTGCAGAGAAAACTTCTCAGACCCTTTCATCTGATATGTGCCACTTCTTATATTCTATTGCAGTTTCCTGTTATGAAAATTACAGCAATTTAAAAAAAAAGTATGTACTTTGTTTACTACTGTCCTCCCATGAAGAAAGAAGGAAAGAAAAAATGCATTATTGGCAGAGAGCATCATGTTTCCACTGCCTTAACACAATGACAAGCTTAGATAAACAACAGGTAAATTTTGGTGAATTGAAGAGAGAAATAATTAATTTTGCTTTTTTATATATTTCCTGATAAGTCATTGAACTTAGTGCTATAGATTAGAATCTATTTATCTGTACTATTCATTGTAGCCATACTTGGAGAGTTCTAATACATGAAAACTATGCTCAAGATGTTGCTTTGTCTTCAGTTTTGATCAAGTACAAACAGTTTTCAAGTTCAAAATTAATGAATATGTCAAGCTTATACTCTTGCGCAGACAGGGACATTCTTTCCTATGGCAGTTCAGCTTCTAAAACCACCAGTTCTTTAAATAAAGAAGAATATAAGAAATTGGCCCAACAAGGCATCTATATATATAAAAAAAAAATCATATGTCACTACAAACTTTAGCTTCTCATTCTAAACCATATTTCTTGGAGTGTAATAAAACACAAATGGAGAGGACAGTGAACATTATTAGAAAACTGTCCAAGCATTGCATTGTCACTGTATGTAGGAAAAGGATCAATAATCCTGGACTCTGTTCTAACATATGGACATCAGAGGGAAGAATGTCATAAGAGTGAAAGCTAAAGACCTAATGAAAAAAAGTGCCAATGCTAGTCTCCTTAGGAGTGCATACATTTGTAAGATAAAAAAAAAAAAAAAGACTATTTAAAATCTAATGGGGTGTAATGAATAAGACTTGCTGGTAAAATAAATCATGATATCAAAATAATACAACTTAAAAATTATTTATTAAGTCATAAAATATGTCATCTCTTAAATGTACACATATTACTTTAGCATAGACAGTAGTCTATGAACACACACACTTTTACATCTCTGTTGCAAAATACTCTGGAATATTTTTCCAAACATTGGTCAATGATTGTAAATAAATATGCTATTTATGAAAATGAGAGTTTTAGCTCTTACTTTTAGCCTGATATTTATACTTTATTTATTTTCTTACTGTATTATCTAGAATATCTAATAAAATATTTAGTATTTCACTGTAGTGCATGTCCCTAATTTTGACTTTAATGGGCATGTTTATATGACGTTAGGTCACACCTGAATGGTTTAGTGGTTTTCCCTACTTTCTTCAAATTAAGTCTGAATTTGGCAATAAGGAGCGCATGATCTGAGCCACTGACTGAGGTTCGTGACCTTGTACAGGAGATAGGGATCAAGACCATCCTTATGGAAAAGCAATGCAAAAAAGCAAAATGGCTGTCTGAGGAGGCCTTAGAAATAGCTGTGAAAAAAAGAGAAGCAAAAAGCAAAGGAGAAAAGGAAAGATATAAGCATCTGAATGCAGAGTTCCAGAGAATAGCAAGAAGAGGTAAGAAAGCCTTCCTCAGATATCGATGCAAAGAAATAGAGGAAAACAACAGAGTGGGAAAGACTAGAGATCTCTCCAAGAAAATTAGAGATACCAAGGGAACATTTCATGAAAAGATGGGTGTCATAAAGGACAAAAATGGTCTGGACCTAACAGAGGCAGAAGATATTAAGAAGAGGTAGCAAGACTACATAGCAGAACTGTACAAAAAAGATTTTCATGACCCAGATAATCACAAAGGTATGATCATTCACCTAGAGCCAGACATCCTGGAAGGTGAAGACAAGTGGGCCTTAGAGAGCATCACTACGAACAAAGCTAGTGGAGGTGATGGAATTCCAGTTGAGCGCTTTCAAATCCTGAAAGATGATGCTGTGAAAGTGCTGCACTCAATATGCCAGCAAATTTGGAAAACTCAGCAGTGGCCACAGGACTGGAAAAGGTCAGTTTTCATTCCAATCTCAAAGAAAGGCAATGCCAAAGAATGCTCAAACTACCACACAATTGCACTCATCTCACATGCTAGTAAAGAAATGCTCAAAATTCTTCAAGCCAGCCTTCAGCAGTACGTGAACCGTGAACTTCCAGATGTTCAAGCTGGTTTTAGAAAAGGCAGAGGAACCAGAGATCAATTTTCCAACATCTGCTGGATCATCAAAAAAGCAAGAGAGTTCCAGAAAAACATCTATTTCTCTTTATTGAATATGCCAAAGCTTTTGACTGCATAGATCACAATAAACTGTGGAAAATTCTTCAAGAGATGAGAATACCAGACCACCTGACCTGCCTCTTGAGAAATGTGTGTGCAGTTCAGGAAGCAACAGTTAGAACTGGACATGGAACAACAGACTGGTTCCAAATAGGAAAAGGAGTACATCAAGGTTGTATACTGTCACTCTGCTTATTTAACTTATATGCAGAGTACATCATGAGAAATGCTGGGCTGGAAGAAGCATCGACTGGAATCAAGAGTGCCGGGAGAAATATCAATAACCTCAGATATGCAAATTATACCACCCTTATGGCAGAAAGTGAAGAGGAACTAAAAAGCCTCTTTATGAAAGTGAAAGAGGAGAGTGAAAAGGTTGGCTTAAAGGTCAACATTCAGAAAACGAAGATCATAGCATCTGGTTCTATCACTTCATGGGAAATAGATGGGGAAACAGTGGAAACAGTGTCAGACTTTTTTTTGGGCCCCCAAATCACTGAAGATGGTGACTACAGCCATGAAATTAAAGATGTGTACTCCTTGGAAGAAAAGTTATGACCAATAGATAGCATATTGAAAAGCAGAGACATTACTTTGCCAACAAATGTCCATCTAGTCAAGGCTATGGTTTTTCCCGTGGTCATGTATGGATGTTAGAATTGGACTGTGAAGAAGGCTGAGTGCCAAAGAATTGATGCTTTTGAACTGTGGTGTTGGAGAAGACTCTTGAGAGTCCCTTGGACTGCAAGGAGATACAAACAATCCATTCTAAAGGAGATCAGCCCTGGGTGTTCTTTGGAAGGAATGATGCTAAAGCTAAAACTCTAGTACTTTGGCCTCATGTGAAGCGTTGAGTCATTGGAAAAGTCTCTGATGCTGGGAGGCATTGGGGGCAGGAGGAAAAGGGGACGACCGAGGATGAGATGGCTGGATGGCATCACCGACTTGATGGATGTTAAGTTTGAGTGAACTCTGGGAGTTGGTGATGGACAAGGATGCCTGGTGTCTGCTATTCATAGGGTCGCAAAAAGTCGGACACGACTGAGCAACTGAATGGAACTGAACTGATATGCTGTTAATTTGGATTTCTTTTTCCCTCAATTAGAATACAAATTAATGCAGATTATTTAATTTGAAAGATCAGCAAATTTTCACTCCCTGTATTTGGTTTTCTCATGTTTCAGGTACTCAAACTATTTAGTGATTAAATAAAGCAAGGAAACAATGAACTAAGGAATCCTAAAGACAAATTATTTAAGTGAATTTCTCTATAACACTTTCTTTACTCTATCCAACTTACTGGTTTTAAAGATTTTATTGAGAATTTCATCTACCCTGTCATGGTTTATCCAATTTCATGATCTTTCAAAAATCAGAAACAATGATACCTAGTCTAAGTGATATAGAGTACTAGCTTTGACATATTTCTTGTAGCAGTGTCATTGTTTCTTATTTTCTTATTAATAAAATGTGATGCAGAAGTTAAAGAATCACTAATAAAGTTTATTTTGTGACACTGATTTCCCAAGCCTCTTTGTTTTAGCTTAATTGCTAATATGATAAACCGTGTGCTTGTCTGTGCTCAATGGCTAAGTTGTCTCCGACATTGGGACTCCGTGGACTACAGGCCTCCAGGCTCTTCTGTCCATGCAGTTCTCCAGGCAACAATACTAGAGTAGCTTGCCATTTCCTCTTACAGGGGATCTGGAAGATAATAAAATGAAGTACTATATTCTGTGTTCTAAATGTCTATTTTAAAATGGCAGCCCTGTCTTCATAAGAATGTCATCAATCCTCTTCAAATTGACCATAACAATAATACTCAAAATGAACAGAGGTCAGGCTTCTGTTTTTGTGGTAAGCACCATCTGTGTGTAGTCTTACTGCCTCCAGGAAATAAATTGGGGGAGAAATTGTAAAAACCAAGAAAAGCACATAAATACATTAACATGGTGACATAGTGGCGCAGTGGTTTTGATCTTGCATATTAAGAAATCAGTAATTTTCTCTATCCCACTGTAAAGAACAAGGGGCATCCAAGGCCCCTTTTTGGCAGCTTGCTTTTCCCTCAGAGGCAGAAGATAATTGGGCTCATGGAGTTGTACATCTGTCTATCCTCACCATTTTACAAACAAAGTTCATAGTCATTGGGCTTCTGTTCACAGAACTGATGTGGAAAAATTAGATTGATGTAAAGGGATATATGCAAATTTGTATAGAGAAAAATAAACTATAATTTGCATTTCTGTCAGCCAGAATCAGTTGGATTTTGTTCACAAATATTTATAAAATTCCTTCTCATTGCCAAGCACTATGCTAAAAACAGAAAAAGAAAGACTATGTGCCTTTGGGGAACAGGCATATAAGTAGATGAGTAGTCTGTGAAATAGATACTTTTAACAAAACGGTTTCAAGACTGTGGTAAAATGTTGTGTGTGCTCAGTCGTTAAGTTGTGACTGATTCTTTGCAACCCCGTGGGCTGTATCCTGTCAGAGTCCTCTGTTCATGTGATTTCCCACAGAAGAATAGTGGAATGGGTTGCCATTTCTCCTCCAGGGGATCTTCCTGACCCAGGGATCTATCCTGAGTCTCCTGCATTGGCAAGTGGATTCTTTACCATTGTGCTACCTAGGAAGCCCTGGTAAAATATTACAGGTAGGCTACAAGAGGAGAAAGAGACAATCAACCAAATCTCAAGGGTGGGTATCCTGACAGTGTTCTCTGAAAATTATTGTTCAGTTATAATTTCAGTTATATCAGTCAGTTGAATGATAATTAGATAAATATTAGGGAAAAGCAATCCATTTATTTGTAATTTAAGCATTCCAATTCGCAGAGACAAAAAGCAGTATGGTGTGTACTACAAAACTACATAATGTTCCATGTTACTGAAAGATAGAATACAAATAGGTGGTAATAAAGATGAGGCAGAAAGGAAGGATGGGTTTAGATAGAGCAAAAGACTATAATTTTGAAGAGGTGTTAGAGTTCTGGTCAAGTGTTTAACCAAGTATTTGTGTACTATAGATTATATTTCAATCAGATTCTAGCTGGCAGTGTAGTGAAACACTGGTTTAAGCAGAGAGATCAGTTAAGCAATATTATACTTTTTCTGAAATAAGGCATTATAACATGGAGTAGGTTGTCCTTATTTTGGTTCTGCACCCAGTTCCAGTGTGTGGAGGGGGATTTTCCCTACACAAGTGCGTATTAGTCACTCAGTCATGTCTGACTTTTTGTGACCCCATGGACTGTGGAGCAGGTTGCCATTTCCTTCTACAGTTCCCTACACAACAAGAAAGCAATTCAATGGATATCAGCTGGATGCCCTGATATCATTGGGTTCTGAGTCTATTTACCTGGAAATAGAATCAGATTCCACAGGGTAAGAGCTCAATCTCACAGGACTGTCCTCTTCTTTAGATGTTGGTCACAAACCAGGCTGTTATCTCTGTTTCTGACTAACCAGCTGCAGATTGGAAGTTCCCAGGAATCCCTCTGTGGACTTCAGACATCCACTGAAAGTCCAGTTTGTTACTTTTTACCATCTTCTGAATTTGGTTACATTTATAAGTTTGGTTATATTCTGACCAAACTTATGAATCAGTTTCCCAGGGCACCCTCCTCAGGTTTGACAATATGTTAGAGAAGCTTACAGAACTCAGGAAACCCATTTACTCACTAAATAACTGGTTTATTACAAAGGATGTGAAGGGATATGAATCTACAACCGGATGAAGAGATCCATAGGTGAGGTTCCAAATAAAGGAGTTTGGTAGCATATAGAAGGATTCTGGCTCCCCAGTCTGGAAATAGAACTCCAGAGATTTTATGAAGGCTTCATTACATAGGCAGCATTGATTCAATTATTGGTCATTGGTGATTAATTCAATGTTGCTCCAGTCCCTCTCCTCTTTCCAAAATCAAGGGATGGGACTGAAAGTTATAACTCTCTATTCCTTGTTGGTAACTTCTGTGGTCATTTTTGAGATTGCATCCAAGTACTGCATTTCGGACTCTTTTGTTGACCATGATGGCGACTCCATTTCTTCTAAGGGATTCTTGCCTGTGGTAGTAGATATAATGGTCATCTGAGTTAAATTCACCCATTCCAGTCCATTTTAGTTCTCTGATTCCTAGAATGTCAATGTTCACTCTTGCCATCTCCTGTTTGACAACTTCCAATTTGCCTTGATTCATGGACCTGGCATTACAGGTTCCTATGGAATATTGCTCTTTACAGCATTGGACCTTGCTTCTATCACCAGTCCCATCCACAACTGGGTATTGTTTTTACTTTGGCTCCATTCCTTCATTCTTTCTGGAGTTATTTCTCCAAGTCCAGTTTGTTACTTTTTACCATCTTCTGAATTTGGTTACATTTATAAGTTTGGTTATATTCTGACCAAACTTATGAATCAGTTTCCCAGGGCACCCTCCTCAGGTTTGACAATATGTTAGAGAAGCTTACAGAACTCAGGAAACCCATTTACTCACTAAATAACTGGTTTATTACAAAGGATGTGAAGGGATATGAATCTACAACCGGATGAAGAGATCCATAGGTGAGGTTCCAAATAAAGGAGTTTGGTAGCATATAGAAGGATTCTGGCTCCCCAGTCTGGAAATAGAACTCCAGAGATTTTATGAAGGCTTCATTACATAGGCAGCATTGATTCAATTATTGGTCATTGGTGATTAATTCAATGTTGCTCCAGTCCCTCTCCTCTTTCCAAAATCAAGGGATGGGACTGAAAGTTATAACTCTCTATTCCTTGTTGGTAACTTCTGTGGTCATTTTTGAGATTGCATCCAAGTACTGCATTTCGGACTCTTTTGTTGACCATGATGGCGACTCCATTTCTTCTAAGGGATTCTTGCCTGTGGTAGTAGATATAATGGTCATCTGAGTTAAATTCACCCATTCCAGTCCATTTTAGTTCTCTGATTCCTAGAATGTCAATGTTCACTCTTGCCATCTCCTGTTTGACAACTTCCAATTTGCCTTGATTCATGGACCTGGCATTACAGGTTCCTATGGAATATTGCTCTTTACAGCATTGGACCTTGCTTCTATCACCAGTCCCATCCACAACTGGGTATTGTTTTTACTTTGGCTCCATTCCTTCATTCTTTCTGGAGTTATTTCTCCATTGATCTCCAGTAGCATATTGGGCACCTACTAACCTGGGAGTTCCTCTTTCAGCATCCTATCATTTTGCTTTTTCATACTGTTCATGGGGTTCTCAAGGCAAGAATAGTGAAATAGCTTGCCATTCCCTTCTCCAGTGGACCACATTCTGTCAGACCTCCCCACCATGACCCGCCCATCTTAAGTGGCCCCATAGTGTGTGGCTTAGTTTCATTGAGTTAGACAAGGCTGTGGTCCGTGTGATTAGACTGACTAGTTTTCTGTGATTATGGTTTCAGTGTGTCTTGCATCTGATGCCCTCTTGCAACACTTACCATTTAACTTGGGTTTCTTTACCTTGGATGAGGGGTATCTCCTCACCGCAGCCCCTCCTGACCTTGAACATGGAGTAGCTCCTCTCGGCCTTCCTGCACCCGTGTAGCCACTGCTCCTTGGACATGGAGTTGCTCCTCTCAGCTGCCGCCCCTGGCCTTGGGAATGGGGTAGATCCTCTTGGCCATGCTTCTTTATTCTTGCTATTATTCTTTATCCTTGCTATTCTTTATTGACTATGTCAAAGCTTTTGACTGTGTGGATCACAAGAAACTGTGGACAGTTCTGAAAGAGATGGGAATACCAGACCACCTGACCTGCCTCTTGAGAAACCTGTATGCAGGTCAGGAAGCAACAGTGAGAACTGGACATGGAACAGCAGACTGGTTCCAAATAGGAAAAGGAGTAAGTCAAGGCTGTATATTGTCACCCTGCTTATTTAACTTATACGCAGAGTACGTCATGAGAAATGCTGGGCTGGAAGAAACACAGGCTGAAATCAAGCTTGTTGGGAGAAATATCAATAACCTCAGATATGCAGATGACACCATCCTTATGGCAGAAAGTGAAGAGGAACTAAAAAGCCTGTTGATGATAGTGAAAGAGGAAAGTGAAAAAGTTGGCTTAAAGCTCAACATTCAGAAAACAAAGATCCGGGCATCTGATCTCATCATTTCATGGGAAATAGATGGGGAAACAGTAGAAACAGTGTCAGACTTTATTTTTTGGAGCTCCAAAATCACTGCAGATGGTGATTGCAGCCATGAAATTAAAAGACACTTACTCCTTGGAAGGAAAGTTATGACCAACCTAGATAGCATATTCAAAAGCAGAGACTTTACTTTGCCAACAAATGTCCATCTAGTCAAGGCTGTGGTTTTTCCTGTGGTCATGTATGGATGTGAGAGTTGGACTGTGAAGAAAGCTGAGCACCAAAGAATTGATGCTTTTGAACTGTGGTGTTGGAGAAGACTCTTGAGAGTCCCTTTGACTGCAAGGAGATCCAACCAGTCCATTCTAAAGATCAATCCTGGGTACTCTTGGAAGGAATGATGCTAAAGCTGAAACTCCAGTACTTTGGCCACCTCATGCGAAGAGTTGACTCATTGGAAAAGACTGATGCTGGGAGGGATTGGGGGCGGAAGGAGAAGGGGACAGCAGAGAATGAGATGGCTGGATGGCATCACCAACTTGATGGACGTGAGTTTGAGTGAACTCCTGGAGTTGGTGATGGACAGAGAGGCCTGGAGTGCTGCAATTCATGGGGTTGCAAAGAGATGGACATGACTGAGAGACTGAACTGAACTGAACCTTTGTGGTCAGCTCCCAATCTTAAGTGTGGGTATAAAAATTATCTTATTACCATAACAAAAGGCATAATTATTGCTCCATCCCTTAGGATATTCCAAGTATTTCAGGAAGTTTGTGGCAGAAACTAAGAGCAAGACCAAACATATATTTGTCATTGTAAATCACAATATTACAGTCCTAATTAAAGAACATTTATCAATAAGACTGATAACAATCTGTGCTTGAGTAGATATAAATGACGTGAAGAAAGAAGAAAATAAAATATCCTTTATTTAAGCACTTCCAGGAATGGCCTCTCTCACCTCGGGGATAAGAAATATCCTATACAGCTAGAGGTAAGAAAAGTCTGAGAGGGACTTCCTTGGTGGTCCAGTGATTAAGAATCCATCTTCCAGTGCAGAGGATGTGGGTTCAGTTCCTGGTTGGGGAAGTATAATCCTATATGCCACGAGGCAACTAAGGCCATGTGTCGCAGCTGTAGAGCCTGTGTGCTCTGTAGTCCACAAATCACTACTAGAGGGAAGTCCTCCCACTGCAACGAAAGATTCTTCATGCCACAACTAAGACCCCAAGCAGCCATAAATAAATAAATAAATATTATTTTAAAAAAAAAAAGAGAGAGAGAGAGAGAGATTCTGAGGAGAAAAAAAAAAAAAAACTGTAGAAAGTGAACGAGGCTAAGACTTTCAGAATGGCAGCATGAGGAGCCTAGTTAATGTTAATCCTATCCCCTCAAAACAGTGAGAAGAGTGCTAAAGTTGTCAAAATAAACATTTCAAGATATAACAAAATGAGAAATTTTTTTTTTTTTAATCTACTAAATCTTGTTGAAATGAGGAGTCAGTTGCACTTCGGCAGGAACTGCTGCTGTGCCCCTAACATGTAAGGCAGGTCTCACGCACCAGCAGCCTTACTGTACTGCCAGATGGGCTCATTTTACTCGGAGTGGAGTGTGGAAATGTCCATGCCCAGGGCATTGTCAAAAACAATAGAGATCTCAGTGGCAAATAACTATGAAAGGCTGATACAGGTTAGCTAGAGGTCATAGTACTAGTTGGGGGAAACAACACAAAGGCAGACCAGCCAAAATTTAACAGAAAGATCCAGCAAGGGATAGCCAGAGGCCTGGCTAAAATCTCACTTGACTTGTCCTTGGTGGTTTGGAAGGATATACAGAAGATTGAGCCTGCTCAGAAAAAATCAGAAAGGTCCCCAGTGGATTGTTCGTACCTGGCTGAACGTAAAGCCTTTTTAACAGAAAATGTTAAAAAAAAAAAAAAAAGTAAATTCCCTGAACTTAAATAAAAGTGACCATTGAAGAAATAGAAGCCATTAACTAATATGGCTTTCTTTCCTTAAGTTTGCCTGAACACTAGATAGCTTTCTCCTACCTCTAGGGCCCTGATTTTCTTCTCAACTTATTGTCAGCCTAAATAAGAGGTAAACTGAGGCAAGCTCCAATACCAGAAATTGAATTTATTTGGGAACAGTGGAGGAACAGCAATTCAGGAAATACATGCTGTAGTAAGCTACAGGAAAGTGCACTGAGGGTTTGGGGTGGCCACTTTTCATGGGCAAGGAGTACAGAGAGACAAGTCCAGTCAGAGTGCAAGTAGTAAGTTCACTGACTTGAGGATGGGAAGAGTTGCTTGGTAGATGTGTATTCATCAGTCTTATGTAAATTGGGCACTTACTGGAAATCAATCTATCAGTTCTTAGGTTTCCTTCTTCTGAGGGTACATGCCTGAGATTCTCCATTTCAAATCTTCTGGCTCATTTATCACATTATTGACCAGAAATATATTAATACCACAGGTATTAGTTTCTGCAAAAATCCCCTGGTCAATAATGTGTTAGAATGATACCCTTTCACATGATCATGAAAATTAGAGGAAGTTTACTTTTATTTTGGATAAAGTTAGTCAACAAACACAAGTCATCTGTGATCTCATCCACTCCAGCTCTTAAAAAATATCTCCCTCCCATTGTTTCAGCAGAATTCACTTCAGATTTATATTCTGGTTTCTCCCATCTGTTATGTATTTAATTGTGGTGCAATTTTTGCTTTGATATCACTATTTTCAGAAAAAATTTCTGTAAATGAATTTCCGATGAAATGGAAGATAGCAAAAGTTTCTTTTTCTAGATCGACTTTTCCACTTCAGTGACTCATTTGCATGAACTCTATCATCTAGCTCTTTGTCTTAGGCTTCCACTTGATTTCAGTCATTATATAGTCTCATATTGCCACAGAAGAGAGGGATAATGGTAAGATCAGGATACTTAATACCTTAGATTCTTCTCTGTAAGTCACATTGGGTGGCTATGTCATTTTTAGGTGGGTAATCCTCTTTGATTTCTAGTATTCTCTCTTTCCTCTAAGGTCTTCAGTTCTCAATATGATAACAGCTTGTGGTTCTCATACACCCTAAGCACACTTTTCTAAGTAGTTTTTTGGTTAAAGTTTCTCTAAATTATTCTAATACATGTGTCATTTGTTTCCCCTAGTGACAATGATAGACAAAATTTCAGAAAGCAAACTGAAAAAAGGTAGACTAGAGTGAAGAATATTAGACTTGAGGTGGTACACTACAATAAAGGTATTCTTAGTCTGAAAGATTTTCAAAATTAATTTAATAAAACACAAGGTTTAGTGTTAGTTAGCTAGTGTTAGTCACTCAGTCGTGCCCGACTCTTTGCGACCCCATGGACTGCAGCCCACCAGGCTCCTCTGTTCATGAGATTTTCCAGGCAAGGATACTGGAGTGGGTTGCCATTTCCTTCTCCAAGGGGATCTCCCAACCCAGGCATTGAACCTGGGTCTCGCACACTGCAGGCAGATTCTTTACCAGCTGAGCTACAAGGGAAGCACTTGTGTAAACACAAGGTTATTAAATCTCAAATATTTTACTTTTAATTATGCCTCAAGATCATGCCAAGCTAATTATATCATTTTATAGGATGAACTCTGTTAATGTAATTTATTTATTTCTAAATTAAGTTTACTTCAGCAAAATAAAAACTAAAAAACAAGTTTGCCAATTTCTCCCATTTCCATACCCCCACTGATCTGGTAACTACTGGTCTATCCCCTGTATTTATGAGTTTTCTTATTTTATATTGTTTTGTTTCATTTTATTTTTTTGGATTCCACATAAAAGAAAGATCATACAATGTCTTTCTCTGTATGACTTATTTTACTTAACATAATGCCCTTAAAGTCCACCCGTGTTGTCAATAATGGCAACATTTAATTATTTTTATGACTGAATAATACCTCATTATGTATATATGCCACGATTTCTGCATTTATTCATCTATCAATGGATACTTAGGTTGCTTCCATATCTTGCTTTTTAATTTTGTGGGTGATTTCTTTTTACTGGTGTCAGATTTTAAAATAATTTCCAAAATCAATGTCAAGGAGCTTACCACTTATGTATTTTTCTAGCATTATGATTTTAGATCTATATTCAAGTCTTTAATTCATTTTAAGTTAATATTTGTGTGTGATGTAAGATATTCCAGCTTCACTCTCTTCTATGTGGCTGTTCAGTTTTCTCAATACTATTTATTGAAGAGACTGTTCTTTCCCCATTGTATATTTTTGGCCCCTTTGTTGTAAGTTAACTGACCACATATATGTGGGTTTAATTCTACGTTCTCTATTCTGTTCCACTGTGTATGTGTGTTTTCCATTATATGGATCTGTTTTTGTGCTAATATTACACTATTTTGATTGCAGTAGCTTTGTGATATAGTTTGAAATCAGGAAGCATGATGTCTCCAGCTTTTTCCTTCTTTCTCAAGAATGCTTTCCTGTTTGGAGTTATTTTTTGGCTTAATACAAGTTTCAAAAATTTTTGTTCTATTTCTGTGAAAAATGTCATTGCAATTTTGATATGAATTGCATTGAATATAATTTAGTATATTATAATAAATATATACATAATGTGTATAATATAAATTATATTTCAATATATCTCACAATTCATTAAATTAAGATTATAAAATATATATCTGTTTATAAAATAAGAAGAGCATTAAGAGGTAGGTTTAGTTTTATGATAATAATAGGTTAGGTATTCTTTATAATACCCAATTACATATGGTGGAATATTTTCCCTACTTTTGTGCTCCTCAGTACTTTTTTCAAGTTTAATATTATCAAAATTAAATTTTGAATAAGAGTCAGAATTGAGTCAAAGTTATAATCATGCAGCTAAGAAATAATCACATATACAAAGTTTTAGCTTTACGCCACTGAAAAATGGAAGAGGATTATATAATTGAAATAAAACTTTATTTAATATCTAGTTTAAATCCCCAATTTAAAACTTTTCTTGGAATCTGTTATGTAACATCAAAAATTTAACTACTGTATGCACACGGTAAATTCTTCCTTGAGGGCAGAGTGTTTTTTTGTATTTGACTAATGTTTATGAATAAAAAAGCAAGTAACAAATTCATGAATTTGTTTTTGTATTATCATTTATAAAACTGATTTTGTGTTTAACTGAGCATGAAAATCTGCACTTTGAAAAATGCAAATATATGGAATTTAATTTTAAATACATTCATTGTGTTGTAATTGAGTTAAAATTTTCCAGTTTCAAAACACCAATCTCTCCACATAAACAGGGACTGTGTGTACGTATATGTATAAATTCCTGTGTGTATATACAAATATATATACACTTAAAAACAGATTTAATATTAATAGAGACTTATTAACATGATTTATAATCTCTTATCTTAACCTAAATCTATTTTGGGGCAGATTCTTCCTATTTTTTCTCCTTAAAGCTACAGATTTTCAGAAAAGTTAAAAAGCAATTTATACTTGTTAAATAATTAATATTTTTTGTTAAAAACAATGTGTTGCTTGTTGAAAGGCTGCTGCCCATAGGAAAGGTATATATATATACTATTACAATGAAAAATTTTCTCAATTTTAAAGGCAAAACTCCATTCACTAATATACTTTATTTAGGTATGTTATATTTTGGTGCATGCAAATAATGTCTTACAAACTTATTTAAACCCTGAAATAAAATATTTCAACTAAACTATTATCCTATAGGTATTTTGAGGAGTTAATTCATATTTCAAAAAATTAAATGATAGGTACCTGAACTTACTCATTTTTCTTTTGAACTTGGGAAAGATGAAGTAGAAAAATATGAATTTCACATGTCAGTTTCCTCATTTTTTTCCTATGTCATGAATTTCTTTATGTAGTATTTGTTCTTCCCTATCTGCAGCCCATATCAACTAGTATCATAGAAAAAAAGAAAAGGTTTCCTGATAGACTCTACAGAGCAGCAACCTCTAGCAATATGCCTTTTGGAGTGATAGAACGAAAGTGATTTTCCTGTAGAAAACTTGTGAAGATTGATGTCCCTTTATAATATTGTTAAAGGCCCAATATCTTCAAGTCAGAGAGAATCAGGCTTATCTCTAAAATTCACAAAGTTTTTCATCTCTGAAGAGAATGTTTGAGTTAACTGAGTTTTTCCTCTCTCTATTTCCTAAATGCATTTCTAAGCCATGGAATATTGGAGTTTTAGGTACACACACACAAAGAGACTTAGTTTGCTATAAAAGTACAACATGATCCAGACAGAAAAAAATCATAACCTAAGATCTGATTTTAAATTACATTACAAATAGAATAATAAGTATTAGCATCTCTCCTATGAAAAGAGATTACTCCATAAGAAATAATGCATAATTGAGAACAATATCCAAAATAACAGAAACATAGAACACCAAAATCTCTGTTATTTAAAAGAAATGGCTTTTAATTGTTTACTGGGAATTATTATTAAACTATATTATCTGAAGAAAAGTGAAAGAGTGTAGTCGCTCAGTAGTGTCCACTCTGCAGCCCCATGGACTGTTGCCTGCCAAGCTCCTCTGTCCATGGAATCCTCCAGTGGAGAATACTGGATTGCGTAGCCATTTCTTTCTCCAGGGAATCTTCTCAACTCCCATCTCCTGAATTTAAGGCAGATTCTTTATCATTTGAGCCACCATGGATGACCATATTATCTAAAAGTGTTTCTTAAATCTAAGAATGTGGTAAATAGGTTGATTAAAAAGCAACTGATGTTTCAAGTACTTTGCATGTATTTGTCATTATTTTCTAGATCATTATTCCCAAAGACAAAATTATATAGGTAAGTTGTATATTTCTCTATTTCTTGGAATAAAATATTTGTAAGGCTATAGAGAAATATTTGAGGAAGAAGAGATACATTTTCCTGT
Organism: Aepyceros melampus; assembly: GCA_006408695.1. NCBI lineage: Eukaryota > Metazoa > Chordata > Mammalia > Artiodactyla > Bovidae > Aepyceros > Aepyceros melampus. The sequence goes on from SJXQ01001231.1 coordinate 61,879, forward strand.
GACAAACTCCAGGAAAATTTATTTTGCATGGCTATAAGATTTATTTTCAAAAAGGTGATGACAGCATTTTAATTTACCTATCTTGTTAAAATTAATAAATTTTAAGTCCTACCCTCCATTAACACATCAACTGTTTCTAGGAGAAAGGAAGTACTTATTGTCCTACTTTTGCCTTTTACTTAAATCCACTGAGATAAAGATCTAATGAGGATTTAAATTTTGAAAAGGAGACTAAGTTTGACTCATTTGTAAATCTCTCTAGCATATAATTTGTTTCACATGGTTTGATTAGTATTTTTGTTAGTCATGATTAATTTGGTTATAATCAAGTAATGATAATGAAAAATTGCTTTATTTATTTATTTTAGTTTGTCTTTGTTGTCCTGTAAACCACTCAGCTTAAAAACATGGTCAATTCTTGGACTTTTAGCATTTTCTACTGAAAACATATACATAATAGTTACTTCCTTTATCCTATTTAGGGGATATGGAAAGTACAAATGAATATAAAGCCTTCTTTAGAATGCATTTTGCATGTATTTTTCATTAATATGTCTATGCAGAATGACATAACTTCATATGTGTTTACTATATTATGTCATTTTAAAGATTTTAAGTAACTCTCGCAAACAGTTTGATGCACTGGACCGTGTTTTTTCAGTGTTACTGATTCAAGCAAAGTTTGTGTGGTAGACAGACTTCTCAGATGGACCACAATAATCCTGCCCTTGGCTGACATTTTGATCACAACCTTTTGAGAGATCTTTGAAACAGAGAGGTCAGGTTGTGTGTGTTAAGTTGCTTCAGTCATGTCCCACTCTTTGCGACCCTGCGGATTCTAGCCTGCCAGGCTCCTCTGTCTATGAGATTTCCCAGGCAAGAATACTGGAATGGATTGACACACCCTTCCCCAGGGGATCTTCCAGACCCAGAGATCAAATCTACATCTTTTATGTCTCCTGCATTGGCAGGTGCGTTCTTTACCACTAGCGCCACCTGGGAAGCCCAGGTTTACTGCACCCAAATTCCTAACCCACAGAAGTGATGAGATAATAAATAATATTTTTTTTTTCAGCCACTAAGTTTTGGAATAATTTGTAATGGAGCAATTATTAACTTACAATATGGTTGACAGTTCCATGCACTTTTAACTTCTTCAAGCTATAGAGAATCTCTAAAAAAAACCTGTTAGTCACTTAATGGTGTCCTACTCTTTGTGACCTCATGGGCTATAGTCTGCCAGGCTCCTCTGTCCATGGAATTCTCCAAGCAAGAGTACTGGAGTCGATTGTCATTCCCTTCTTCTGAGGATTTTCCCAACCCAGGGACTGAACCTGAGCCTCCTGCATTACAGGCAGACCATTGCCATCTGAACTACTAGGGACACTCATAGAGAATCTCTAAGCTGCAAGCAGGTATATCCAGCAGTAGTTCCCTCAACCAGATGGGGATAGGAATCAATGGATAAACCCTCAGGAAGACAATTTTGAAGCTTATCCTTTATAGTTTATCAGAGGGTCTACAGGTATTTGAGTGCTCTTTTATCATTATGTGATAGATAAATAAGATTAAAAATCCTCCAGGAATTATGTGGTGTTGGTATACATTGCATGGAGTAAACAGAGCAGCAAAATGACAAGTGCAATTTTATTGGATGGGAGCTTATTCTCTGGTATCCCACTGCAAAACTAAAACCAGCTATGGTCATTTGAACCAAGTTTACTTAGGATTGGTTCTTCCCTGGAGCTCAGATGGTAAAGAATGATGGTAAAGAATAGCAATGTTGGAGACCTGAGTTTGATCCCTGGGTTGGGAAGATCTTCTGGAGGAGTAAGTGGCAATCCATTCCAGTATTCTTGCCTGGGGAGTCCCATGGACAGAGGAGCCTGGTGAGCTACTATCTGTGGGGTCGCAAAGAGTCGGACAGGACTGAATGACTAATACTTTCACCTTACTTAGGGTTACCTTCTGGATGGTCAGATAGATTTTTGCAATTGAATATGATGGATTATTTGGGGATGTTGTGGAGATAATGTTTATAAGCAAAATAATAATAAGCTTAAATTTCAGTTGTTACTTTAAGAGCTGAGATTCCACTCTGAATTTGTTAATCTCATGTCTTACATAATACATGTCAAAGTTCAAAAAAATGTATTTTGGGATTAATTTTGATGGTTACTGCATTGCAATGTCAGTGAAATTGATAACTTCCTAGATGCCATTTGTGAAAATAAGGGTATTAATAAGGAAATGCTTAATAATGGCTCCTTAAAAAGGTTCCCTAATAATTTTCCTCAAATCTCATTCCTTAAATCTCTATGTCTAGGTAGGGCATCAAATGTAGTAAGTCCAGCAAGCAATTTGGTAATTAGTAGAAATATGAGTTTGCTTTTTCCAGATATGTTGCCTTTGCAAATATTGACATTCATGTATTTTTTTTGTTCTATATTTTTATGACATTACACCCAACAAAACACTAAAACATGAACCTCATTCATAGTGAAGAATGTAAGCCAACAGATGAATGCATTTGTGATTTAGCGGCCTTATCATGCATCTCATCACCCAGAAGCAGTGGCCTTCTAAAACACTGGATAGCTCAGTGTTTTAGTAACAGTGTTAAATGGAAGACAACTGTTAGTCAGTTTCAGACGCTGTCTGAGGAATGCTCCTATAATCCTCTGAATAATGTGGAGGGCAGGTGTCCCAAATATTTCAAATATATCTGATTTCTTCCTTTTTTGTAAATTTTCCCAGTCACAGTGAGTCAATTACAGGATTTAGTGCATATAAGTTAAGCATTTCTACCAGAGATTAAAAAAAATAAAATTATGATATCCTCCACTGTATTAGATGACAAGGCTATCATCAGGCTGTTTGGAGTGGGTATATACCATAAGATATTTGGGTCAAAAAATGGATTATACTTTTTTATTAACATAATTGACTCTGATTATCACAGTTTTGTTAATAAAGTTGGAGGTAGAAAGGATATAGGTGAATATTTTGGTATTATCCAGGTTTAACTTTTTATTTTATTTTATTTATTTATTTATTTTTTAACTTTTTATTAATATTCAGTCAAAACAATCATCAGAAGTTTCAGATCTACTGAGATAGCACAAACTTTAGCTCAGATTCACCAAGAATGAATGTTTAGGTTACAACATTAGACAAAAGATTTTAATCTTCTCAGGTTCTGACAAAGAAGATATGTAGGGTTGATGGATATGACAAATACTGGCTACATTTAGATGATCAGTTGCAGACACGAGACTGTAGTCTTAGCCTGTTTACTTAATATTTACTACCTTGTGGTGCCACTTATCTAGCCATGAAATTTAACTTATTTTCTCTCTTCTCCTATGCGTATCAACACATCCTGTTGTGCACGTGTGCTATAATTAAAATTTACTTTACATTTTCCCTGACACACACTAGTTATGTGACTTTGAATGAGTTATTTTGAGAAAATTTTCTGTACCTCAGAGTTTATATCTATCAAACAGAATTCAGGATTATTATAGTAAAAAATGCTATAAATATTTCCTGGTAAATTATTAATATTTAGTAAACAATAGTTATTTTTAGTACACCTATTATGACAATTAGATGAGAAGACTCTAGGGGGAGTTCATATCATCCTGCCTGCCATCCAATGATGGCACTGCAACAAAAAATATATCATTTTTAGGTTGCCTTCTTTTATAAAAAGGAATAGGCTTCTGTTTTATATGACATAATTGCCTTGTATCAGATAGGAATACTGTGGAAGTATATGTGCAGGAAAATATTGTTAATTTAAGTACAATGGCCCTAAGAATGGACTATAGTGGAAACTTGAGTTGTTTATTTTCTTGTTTGTTTTGTTGCCCTAAAGTCATTTCTCTTCCATAAGGCCATCTTAATTTACTCTCTAGAATTAATCCACTTTGCATTGTATGCTGTCTGGTTGAAGTCATATTTAACTTCATTCTTTCCTCTTATTTTGGTAGTATGTTTATGAAACTCCACTTCCAGCCCATACTCTCACTGCAGTCCAAGTAGAGAGACAAAAAGACTGATAGATATTGGGCTTATTTAATCCCTCCAGGATTCAGTACTATGAAATGAGTGTACTTGCTGTGATATTTTTCTGAAACTCTTTTTTATCTACTCTTCTAATGGCCTGGCTCTATGCTAAACCCAAATTTTGTTCTCCAAGCCTCTTGATTTTCTGTGCCAATTTCTGTACTATTCCCATAACTCCCTATAGCACAAAATTTATTTTACTTGCAGATATGGCAACCCACTCCAGTGTTCTTGCCTGGAGAATCCCAGGGACGGGGGAGCCTGGTGGGCTGCTGTCTATGGGGTCACACAGAGTCGGACACGACTGAAGTGACTTAGTAGTAGTAGTAGTAAATTTATATTTATATCAAAATTAATAAAATATTTCTTAAGAATAAGTAAAAACAAGTTTGAAAGAATAAGGAGTTTAATCACAAAGCTTGAAGCAATTTTTTTCATGGGCAATATCAAACCAAATGACCCAAGATGTACCAGGACTCATTGTGTATTAAATTCAACAGTTAATTTTACTTCAAAGGAGGTATTTTAGAGCCTCTGTTGGAGAGAGAAAATTCTCATAAGAGTGAGGTTACAAAGTAGAGGACTCCAACTGGCTAAGAAAACAGTCACAGAGAAAGTAAAAAAAAAGGAGACTTTGAAGAAATTGTATTCTGTGTGTCAGTGGTTGTCAAGGTGTGGTCCCCAAAATGGAGACATCCGCATTACAAGAGAAATTGTGAGTAGAAAATATGCTGTATAGTCAAGAATTCATGATCTTCAGAATGTCTATTGCAAAGAAATATTGATCATGAAAGAGGTCACAATATTTGTCAACTAAGATAAAGAGGAAACTAAAAGATATTTTACTATTTGTCCAGGAAACTGAGATATTTAATACTTGTAAAAGGGCAGAATCTCAATCTGTGTGAAAACAATGAAATACCTTTGTTAACTGAAATTTTTAACCATTAGATTAAAATAATATCAACTTGTGTTAATTGTGGAAAGGCTAATATTTTCACCAAGTGCCAACAAATAACAAAAGATATCAACTCAAAATGGTTTTCTTTGCATTTCTGTTCATAATAATGTTAAGTTGTATGTGTCATTTAATTTTTATCGTGTTAGTCGCTCAATCTTGTCTGACTATTTGTGACCTCATGGACTATAGCCCGCCAGGCTCCTCTGTCCATGGAATTCTCTATGGCTAGAATACTGGAGTGAGGTCTTTCTGACCTATGGATCTAACCCTGGCCTCCTGCATTGCAGGCAGATTCTTTACTGTCTGAGCCACCAATGCTCACATAATCATATTTGTAAAGAAGGAATTCTAAAGACAAACTCAAAATAAATGAGTTCTATAATGTGCAAACAGCCAATTATCCATTCATTATTAATTTCTTTTTTTGTCCTTTCTCAAGTTTTGTCTGGGAAGATGTCAGTTTCCCTAGAAATAGCACACCTCAGCACTGCTGGTGGATTTTTTTTTTAATTTTTTTCACAGCCTTATGATCAGAAATTATGTCAAATCTCTTCATAGTCTCTCAAAGTAAACTATTACTTTTCTTTCTCCTTTTCTAGATACTGTGAAGTGCCCTAGAGCTTACACTTAGTTTACATAGATGACTGTCATATGATGAAGATAGTAGAGTTAGCTCTGAATTTCTCTCCTCTGATTGTCATACAAAAGAAAACTAAATATTTTATTTAAATCAAATTTGAGATTTTTTTGTTACAATGGCATTTCCTTCGAGTAACAAGAACTCTAATATTGGAGGTACTGAGGCTCTACTATAATAAAATCCTATAATATGGATCATACAAATAGACATTGAAGCTGGAAATATGATGACCCTTGCTATACTATGAAAAATATGCAATAAATTGCTTATTTTCAATTGTTTGGAAGGGAGATCAAATGCTTAAGGAACAAGGAAAGGTCAGAACATTCATTTTATTTTTCAAAATCATTACAGAAAGGGAAATAAAAAAAGGAAACTTCAAGAAAGAATTAATCAGTAAGAGAATATAGATAAAAAGAAGACACTTAGTCGTGTCTGACTCTGAGACCCCATGGGCTGCAGCCTACCAGGCTCCTCTATCCATGGGATTCTCCAGGCAGGAATACTGGAGTGGGTTGCCATTTCCTACTCCAGATAAAAAGAAGGCTGTACTAACAGAGGCATTCTGAAAATTGAGTAGGAGTCCAGTAATCTGTAGCTTCCTGGGTGACACTAGTGGTAAAGAACCCAACTGCCAATGCAGGAGACATAAGAAAAATGAGTTTGATCCCTGAGTAGGGAAGATCCCCTGGAGGATGGCATGACAACCCACTCCAGTATTCTTGCCTGGAAAATGCCATGAACAGAGGAGCCTGGCAGGCTATGGCCCATACAATTGCAAAGAGTTGGACATGACTGAAGCAATGTAGCACACAAGTACCAGTAATTTGCAGACTTGCAGAGTAGAAAAGCCATTACTTTCCAAATTCCAAACCTCAAATATGTGAGTGTCACTCCAAGTCTTTTTCATGATCTTCTTATTAAATACAATTTATCTGTAATCAGTATATGCTGAAGTGTTTAATTTTTGATTCAATGCCTTTCTTAGGAACTTCTCCAATGGCTGACAGGTAAAGAATCTACCTACAGTGGAGAGCGAGGAGACACAGGTACCACTCAAGGGTCAGGAAGATCCCTGGAGTAGAAAATGACAACCCACTTCAATATTCTTGCCTGGGAAATCTCATGGACAGAAGAACCTGGTGGGTTACAGTCCATGGATTCACAAAGAGCCTGGTAGGCTACAGTCCATGTGGTTGCAAAGAGTCTATATTTGTCTATTCCATTTCTCATTCCAAATTTGGTTCAAACATATATGTAGAATATAGTTCATTATGGGGATTGTGAAAAAATTAAATAGCATTAGAATTCACCACATTTTAAAATTACTATCTCCCATTATGAAGTCATTGCTGCTGCTGCTGCTGCTGCTGCTGCTAAGTCGCTTCAGTCGTGTCCGACTCTGTGCGACCCCAGAGATGGCAGCCCATCAGGCTCTCCCATCCCTGGGATTTTCCAGAAAAGAACACTGGAGTGGGTTGCCATTTCCTTCTCCAATGCTTGAAAGTGAAAAGTGAAAGTGAAGTTGCTCAGTCATGTCTGATCCTCAGCGACCCCATGGACTGCAGCCCACCAGGCTCCTCCATCCATGTGAGTTTCCAGGCAAGAGTACTGGAGTGAGTTGCCACTGAAGTTCTTAGGGAGATGGTAAAGATAAAAATTCCCTGAAAGCTAAATTCCCAAGTACAGACAAAGGGAAATGATGTCAAAATTAATTACTTTGTGTGTTATTTGCCCATAGCACACATGGTTCAAAATTCCTTCTCTCAAATTTCTTACTCTGCTTAGCCTCAGCCAGAGACAAAGTTGATGTTGATGATCACAATAATGATGATACATATAAGTTTCTTAAAGTAGGTTCATGGATGTAGTTTCTTTGTGGTTCTTTCAGAACCTAAAAGTCAAAGTCAGTCTTTCACATATTATAGAACTAAAGGAGCAATTTACGTAAATTTACAATAACTTTATGCATAAATAAAAGGTAATATAAAGGAACAATTTATAATGAAATTTACATACAGTTAATACAATATTGGCTGCATACACAGTAAGTTTGGAAAATAATAATACTCAGACTACTTTTCACAGTTGAATGAGAACATAGTAAAACAAACAAAAAAAAATTTACTGGTTTACTTTTTATCTTTGTCTGTTATTTTGCTGCTGCTGCTGCTGCTAAGTCGCTTCAGTCATGTCCAACTCTGTGCGACCCCATAGATGGCAGTCCACCAGGCTCCCCAGTCCCTGGGATGCTCCAGGCAAGAACACTGGAGTGGGTTGCCATTTCCTTCTCCAGTGCATGAAAGTGAGAAGTAAAAGTGAAGTCGCTCAGTCGTGTCCCACTCTTAGCGACCCCATGGACTGCAGCCTAGCAGGCTCCTCCGCCCATGGGATTTTCCAGGCAAGAGTACTGGAGTGGGGTGCCATTTCCTTCTCCAATGCATGAAAGTGAGAAATGAAAGTGAAGTCACTTGGTTGTGTCCGACTCTTAGCGACCCTATGGACTGCAGCCTTCCAGGCTCCTCTGCCCAGTGTTATTTTAGCCTTCACCAAAAATGAACACAACTGAAGTGACTTAGCAGCAGCAGCAGCAGCAAAAACAGAAAACTAATTTTTGCTTAGAATCCACTTCTTGCTACATTCGTACATGCTAAAGTGAGAACTGTTTCTATAGACTTCAGTGACAACTGCATCATCCAATATACTGACACCCACAAAGCTCTGTTCCCTAAAGAAAATAGTTCTTCAGCTTTACACAAACCTTCTGTGATTTACAGCGAACAATGGCCATTGCAAACACTCTCTTCCAACAACACGAGAGAAGACTCTACACATGGACATCACCAGATGGTCAACACAGAAAACAGACTGATGACATTCTTTGCAGCCAAAGATGGAGAAGCTCTATACAGTCAGCAGAAGCAAGACCAGGAGCTGACTGTGGCTCAGATCATGAACCCCTTATTGCCAAATTCAGACTTAAATTGAAGAAAGTAGGAAAAACCACTAGACCATTCAGGTATGACCTAAATCAAATCCCTTATGATTAAACAGTGGAAGTGAGAAATAGATTTAAGGGACTATATCTAATCGATAGAGTGTCTGATGAAGTATGGAGGAGGTTCCTGACATTGTAGAAAAGACATAGATCAAGACCATCCCCATGGAAAAGAAATGCAAAAAAGCAAAATGGCTGTCTGGGGAGGCCTTACAAATAGCTGTGAAAAGAAGAGAAGTGAAAAGCAAAGGAGGAAAGCAAAGATATAAGCATCTGAATGCAGAGTTCCAAAGAGTAAATAGCAAGGAGAGATAAGAAACCTTCTTCAATCAATGCAAAGAAATAGAGGAAAAACAACAGAATAGGAAAGACTAGAGATCTCTTCAAGAAAATTAGAGATACCAAGGGAACATTTCATGCAAACATGGGCATGATAAAGGACAGAAATGGTATGGATCTAACAGAAGAAGAAGATATTAAGAAGAGGTGGCAAGAATACACAGAAGAACTGTACAAAAAAGAGCTTCACGACCCAGATAATAATGATGGTATGATCACTCACCTAGAGCCAGACATCCTGGAATGTGAAGTCAAGTGGGCCTTAGAAAGCATCACTACGAACAAAGCTAGTGGAGGTGATGGAATTCCAGTCGAGCTATTTCAAATCCTGAAAGATGATGCTGTGAAAGTGCTGCACTCAATATGCCAGCAAATTTGGAAAACTCAGCAGTGGCCACAGGACTGGAAAAGGTCAGTTTTCATCCCAATCCCAAAGAAAGGCAATGCCAAGGAATGCTCAGACTACCACACAATTGCACTCATCTCACACACTAGTAAAGTAATGCTCAAAAATCTCCAAGCCAGGCTTCAGCAGTATGTGAACTATGAAATTCCAGATGTTCAAGCTGGTTTTAGAAAAGGCAGAGGAACCAGAGACCAAATTGCTAACATAGCTGGATCATCAAAAAGCAAGAGAGTTCCAGAAAAACAATTATTTATGCTTTATTGACTATGCCAAAGCCTTTGACTGTGTGGATTACAATAAACTGTGGAAAATTCTTCAAGAGATGGGAATACCAGGCCACCTGATCTGCCTCTTGAGAAATCTCTATGCAGGTCAGGAAGCAACAGTTAGAACTAGACTGGAACAACAGACTGGTTCCAAATAGGAAAAAGAGTAAGTCAAGGCTGTATATTGTTGCTCTGCATATTTAACTCTTGTATGCAGAGTACATCATGAGAAACGCTGGGCTGGAAGAAGAACAAGCTGGAATCATGATTACTGGGAGAAATATCAGTAACCTCAGATATGCAGATGACACCGCCCTTATGGCAGAAAGTGAAGAGGAGCTAAAAAGCCTCTTGATGAAAGTGAAAGAGGAGAGTGAAAAAGTTGGCTTAAAGCTCAACATTCAGAAAACTAAGATCATGGTATCTAGTCCCATCATTTCATGAAAAATAGATGAGGAAAAAGGGAAAACAGTGTCAGACTTTATTTTGGGGCTCCAAAATCACTGCAGATGGTAATTGCAGCCGTGAAATTAAAAGATGCTTACTCCTTGGAAGGAAAGTTATGACCAACCTAGATAGCATATTAAAAAGCAGAGATATTACTTTGCTGACTAAAGTCCATCTAGTCAAGGCTATGGTTTTTTCTGTGGACATGTATGGATGTGAGAGCTGGACTGTAAAGAAGGCTGAGCGCTGAAGAATTGATGCTTTTGAACTGTGGTGTTGGAGAAGACTCTTGAATCCCTAGGACTGCCAGGAGATCCAACCAGTCTATTCTAAAGGCGACCAATCCTGGGTATTCTTTGGAAGGACTGATGCTAAAGCTGAAACTCCAGTACTTTGGTCACCTCATGTGAAGAGTTGACTCATTGGAAAATACTCTGATGCTGGGAGGGATTGGGGGCCAGAGGAAAAGGGAACAATGGAGGATGAGACGGCTTGATGGCATCAGTGCCTCAATGGACATGAGTTTGAGTGAACTCTGGGAGTTGGTGATGGACAGGGAGGCCTGGCATGCTGCAATTCATGAGGTTGCAAAGGGTCGGACACAACTGAGAGACTGAACTGAACTGAACTGAAAAATATCAGAATTCCATATGGCAAAATCTTACCAAACCTAAGCCCAAATTCATCTTCCAAGTTTTATTTCTGTTTGTAATTCTATTCACTAGTTTTCAATATTCATGTCCGATGCATTAGATATAGTAATTAGATAATACTGTTAATGATTTTCTTTTCTTCCCTGAATTTAGACATATAGGGTCTACATATCAGCTTTATTATGAATAAACATTGACTGGGGAATTTGGGGTTTGCATATGAAGCACATGAATTTGTGAACGTTTATCAGTTATACAGGAAGACTTATCCACTCAAGTACAGGAGCATATTGGCAAGGACAGGTTGGTCCAAAGTGGTCCACCCCTAACTTTCTGATACCAACGAGCTGAAAGTAGGTATTCTCTGTTGACCAAAGAAGTGCAAAAGTAGAAAAAAGAAAGAACTGAGACGCATATTTTAAGTTCTTTCTTGAAAACTCATCAAACATGTCAATTATTCTCTTTTCTTGAGAGGGAGGAGAAATGAAAAGGGTATGTTGTAAGTTCAGACATGACTCTCTTAAAGAATGTTCCTTGATATGGAACCCTAAATAATGGGTAAGGAGTGCCCTTTCCCCAGTTTCACCTCAATATTTCCCATGTGCCAAGTGCTAAATTGAATTTCATCGATATATGGTATTGTCCTCAAGCTATTTGATACAAATACTAACCAAGAAGTTCTGCTGGTGAATCTTAGAATTTTAGCATATTGTATACTTAACATGGATTAAATCTGATTTATTCAAATCTGTATTTTTCAAATTATGACTTTCTTGAAAACTAGTATACCTTTACTTTAGCACACAGTCAATCTTTCATGCTTCTAGAAGTTAATTTAAATTGCAAATTTATATTAAAATAATGCAAGATCTCTAATTAAAAACGTAGTTCTCAGACAGTAAGATGAATATACAAAGTAAATTTAGTGGTACATAGCTACAGATATCACTATCACTGTCTAGTATAATGGAAGGAGTGCTTGTTCAGAGTGTCAGGTTCCTAGAAGATCTGAGTTCAAGTCCTAGCTTTATGATTAATTTGCTCTTATGATCTGGTCAACATCAAATACTCTCACTTCCTCTAGTGTCACAGACTGTAAAATTAGGGAGGTAGACCACATGATCACTAATGCTGATTCCAGCTCTAAACTTCCTATTTCTCAAGGTATCTCTAGTTTGGAATTTTTAGATACTGTGATAATACCTCTGACCTTGGAACACACACATATCCTAAACAAATGTGACATTACCAAAAAAGCCTCCCAGAGGACACTTAAATAAGAAATATGATTCCTTTTGAAATTAAATATATATATGACTTCACTATATCCATTTAAGAAAGGAAACTAAATATTTATAACCAGGCTAATTTAAGATTGGGCTTCCCAGGTGGCCCTACAGATAAAGAATTCGCCTGCCAATGCAGGTGCTGCAGGAAACATAGGTTCAGTGAGTCAGGGAGAGTCTCTGGAGAAGGAAATAGCACCCCACTCCAGTATTCTTGTTTGGAAAATCCCATCGACAGAGAAGTCTGGCACACTACAGTCCATGGAGTTGCAAACAGTCGAACATGACTTAGCAACCAAACAACAACAACAATTTAGGATTAAGAGGGGAAATATATCAATGAAAAGACTATTAAACATATTCTAATATTTCTACTTTAAACACTTTTATGTGCTACTTTAATCACTTCAAGGACAGCTTAAATAGTCTCTAACATTTATATTCTATTGCTTATTTAGATTTTTGTGCTGTTTCTTCATTTTAGCTTTATGTATGGCAAATAACTTGAGAATATGTCAATATATTTTTAATGCTGATTACAAAAATTTATAGACCATTGCAACATAGCTACATTTAATTTTAGGGAAATATAATCTAGATAGTAAATAAAAGGACTACTTAATTAAAATACTAAGTGCATGTGGATATATTTAATATTATAAAATTTTCAAGATGCCATATAAAATGTAAATCTAAAATTTTCAACTTTACTATGAACAAAGTGAATCAGATAGATGAGTACAGCCAAAATAGATGTAACATCTTTTTACATTCAAAATAAAACAGCCTTGGATGAAAGGGAAGATCCTTAATGTCATGGATATTAACTATGCATCATGAAAAATATTAAAAAAAATAACTTCCCTGTAAACAATATAATTGTAACAATAAATTTAATTCTATATACTAATTATTTAGCTGAGGATGAAAACAATTCCCTGATTCACACTTGGAATTTCTGTGGTTTTGATATTTTACCTGTTATGCACCCTGGACAATGCTACTGAGGCTGTAAAGACTGTCTCCCATTCTGTAGTTTACTGCATTATTGGTGAAAAAATACTACACTTGTCAAACTTTTGTTAAAATAAGATATAACCAATTTTTCACAATGCTAGTAAGTTCGAACTATCCATAGATATAGTTTTGGAAAAATAGCCAGCAGCAATGTTACCCATGGGATAACCCTGTTATAACACAATACAAATCAGACAATGGTGTTTCAGAATGTAATTAGGTTTGAAAGATTAAGTAATGTAAAGAACCGATTTAAACCTATTTTTTTATGGTAAAAAGAAAAGAATTAGAAGAAAATAGTAATCAGGAACTGATTTCCAATACACCGTAATTAAGAGAGATTTAAGATAATAATGATGATTGGGGCAAGATTTGACAATGGTTAATAAAAATTTAGCTTGTAGTTAAAGTTAGATTGTTAGTCTTAATAGGGGCTTTGTTTTTCTGACTTTTGCTTTTTTCTGGATGTTAAAATTCAATCTAGACATTATTCTACATATAAATAGACATTTTCAGTTGCTAATGATGGCATTTCGTAACAATATGAGTGGACTTAGAAAATAGTTTACTAAGTGAAGTGAATCAGATAAAGACAAACATGGTATCACTTATATGTGAATTCTAAAACTAATATAAGTAAATCTATGTACAAAACAAAAACAGACTCATAGATGTAGAAGACATACTATGGCTATCAAAGGGGAGAGAGAAGGGATATAAATTAGGGAAATGGGAAAGAAATCAACCTTGAATACTGATTGGAAAGACTGATGCTAAAGCTGAAGTTTCAAAACTTTGGCCACCTGATTCCTAGAGCAAGTCACTGGAAAAGACCTGGATGCTGGGAAAGATTGAAGGCTAAAGGAAAAGAGGGCAGCAGAGGATGAAATGGTGAGATAGCATCACCAACTCAGTAGATATAAGTTTGAGCAAACTCCAGGAGATAGTGAAGGACAGGGAAGTCTAATGTGTTGCAGTCAATGGGGTCACAAAGAGTTGGATATATCTTAGCAACTGAACAATGATAATTATATTACCATATAATCCAGCAATTTCACATCCTTGGTGTTTAATTCAATTGAAAACTCATGTGCACATAAAAGTCTGCTATTTTTGCTCTTGCAAATAAACAAATATGTATATGTATATAATTTTTACCTATAACTGCAGAAAAATAGAAGCATTCACCATGTTAATAGGTTAATAGGTAAACATTAATATATGTATAAACATATGGTATATTCATATAATGGAATATTATTCAATAATTTAAAAAGGTAAAGAATCAGACCATGACAGTATATATAGAAACTTTAAATTCATATTGCTAGTAAAACAAGGCAGTGTGAAAAAGCTACACAATTTATGATTTCAATAATAGGCCATTCATAAAATGGCAAAACCAAAAGACAATAATAAACAGAGCAGTTCAGTTCAGTCACTCAGTCATGTCTGACTCTTTGTGACCCCATGAACCACAGCACACCAGGCCTCCCTGTCCATCACCAACTCCCACAGTACACCCAAACCAATGTCTATTGAGTTGGTGATGCCATACAACCATCTCATCCTCTGACGTCCCATTCTCCTCCTGCCCTTAATCTTTCCCAGCATCAGGGTCTTTTCAAATGAGTGAGCTCTTTGCATCAGGTGGCCAAAGTATTGGAGTTTCAGCTTCAGCATTAGTCCTTTCAGTGAAGACCCAGGACTGGTCTATTTTAGAATGGACTGGTTGGATCTCTTTGCAGTCCAAGGGACTCTCAAGAGTCTTCTCCAACACCACAGTTCAAAATCATCAATTCTTCGGTGCTTAGCTTTTGTTACCAAAGGTTTAGAAGTAGGAGCAATTTAAATAACTGAAGTACAGGATTTTTTAAGGTGGTAAAACCATTCTGTGTGAGACTGAAATTGTGGATACTTAACCCTATGCATTTACAAAAACATTGAAATTTCTAGTACAAAGAGTAAACTTTAATCCATTTAAATTAAAAATACATATTTTTAAGAGGTCATAGTATTTTAGAATGATGCAGGTTGTGGCAAAAGGATCTAAATATATTACAAATATATGAAATAAACTTACTGATGACAGTGAGAGAATAAAGTATTGACCTAAGCAATTTTAGAATAAGGAGTAATAAAGAAAAAGAAAACTGTACATAAACACTGTGCTTAAGTGGAAAATGCTGTTCCCCAATCTACTACCTCCTCAACAGAGTATGGGATAATAATTCTGCAATCAGTATAACTGAATAAGGGAATTTAACCTATTAACTAAATGTTTGGGAAGGGGGAGGATGATGGTAGACAAGTCTCTCACTGTTGGAGATTACAGATAAGCAAGGAGAAAATAGGTAAAAAGACATATGTGGTAACAGATTAGATTTGGAGTCATTAAAATAAACTCATGTTTAGTTTACATATATCTGGTTAAATATACAGAAATACTTAATATGTATTGTATACATAAAGGTAAGGTTGCAGTCGTACATATTCTAGGAAAAAAAAACACCAAGGACTAGAGCAGAAATATAGGATAAGACTGGATCATCTCGCTGTGCAAGCAAATTAAGTGTTTAAATAAATAAGGGAGTATTATATCAAAGACACATAAAAACACTGAAATTGTCCCCAATAACCAAAGAGTTAACAATTTGAACTATAGTATTGAGTTCAGTTCAGTTCATTCGCTCAGTGATGTCCTACTCTTTATGAACCCATGAATCACAGCACGCCAGGCCTCCCTGTCCATCACCAAACTCCGGGAGCTCACTCAAACTCTTGTGCAACAAGTTGGTGATGCCATCCAGCCATCTCATCCTCTGTCGTCCCCTTCTCCTCCTTCCCTCAATCCCTCCCAGATCAGAGTGCTTTCCAATGAGTCAACTCTTCCCATGAGGTGGCCAAAGTAATGGAGTTTCAGCCTCAGCATCAGTCCTTCCAATGAACACCCAAGACTGGTCTAATTTAAGATGGACTGGTTGGATCTCCTTGCAGTCCAAAGGACTCACAAGAGTCTTCTCTAGCACTACAGTTCAAAAACATCAATTCTTCGGGGCTAAGCTTTCTTCACAAACCAACTCTCACATCCATACATGACCACTGGAAAAATCATAGCCTTGACTAGATGGACCTTTGTTAGCAAAGTAATATCTCTGTTTTTTAGGTTGGTCATAACTATGCTATCTAGGTTGGTCATAACTTTTTCTTGCAAGGAGTAAATGTCTTTTAATTTCACGGCTGCAATCACCATCTGCAGTGATTTTGGAGCCCCCAAAATAAAGTCTGACACTGTTCCCACTGATTCCCATCTATTTGCCTTGAAGTGATGGAACCAGATACCATGATCTTAGTTTTCTGAATGTTGAGCTTTAAGCCAACTTTTTCACTCTCCTCTTTCACTTTCATCAAGAGGCTCTTTAGTTCTTCACTTTCTGCTATAAGGGTGGTGTCATCTGCATATCTGAGGTTACTGATATTTCTCCGAGCAATCTTGATTCCAGTTTGTGCTTCTTCCAGCCCAGTGTTTCTCATGATGTACTCTGAATAGAAATTAAATAAGCAGAGTGACAATATACAGCCTTGATGTACTTCTTTTTCCTATTTGGAACCAATCTATTCCATGTGCAGTTCCAACTGTTGCTTCCTGACCTGTATATAGATTTCTCAAGAGGCAGGTCAGGTGGTCTGGTATTCCCATCTTTTTCAGAATTTTCCACAGTTGATTGTGATCCACACACTCAAAGGCTTTGGCATAGTCAATAAAGCAGAAATAGTTGTTTTTCTGGAGTGCTCTTGCTTTTTCAATGATCCAGCTATGTTGGCAATTTGATCTCTGGTTCCTCTGCCTTTTCTAAAACCACCTT
Organism: Aepyceros melampus; assembly: GCA_006408695.1. Taxonomy (NCBI): domain Eukaryota; kingdom Metazoa; phylum Chordata; class Mammalia; order Artiodactyla; family Bovidae; genus Aepyceros; species Aepyceros melampus. The sequence continues at coordinate 78,829 of SJXQ01001231.1, forward strand.
GAACATCTTGAAGCTCAGGTACACATATTGCTGAATCCTGGCTTGGAGAATTTTAAACATCACTTTACTAGTGTGTGAAATGAGTGCAATTGTGTGGTAGTTTGAGCATTCTTTGGCATAGCCTTTCTTTGTGATTGGAATGAAAATGGACTTTTTCCAGTTCTGTGGCCACTGCTGAGTTTTCCAGATTTGCTGGCAAATTGAGTGCAGCACTTTCACAGCATCATGTTTCAGGATTTGAAATAGCTCAACTGAAATTCCATCACCTCCATTAGCTTTGTTCATAGGGCCCACTTGACTTCACATTCCAGGACGTCTGGTTCTAGGTGAATGATCACACCATCATGATTATATGGGTCGTGAATAACTTTCTTGTACAGTTCTTCTGTGTATTCTTGCCATCTCTTCTTAATATCTTCTGCTTCTGTTAGGTCCATACCATTTCTGTCCCTTATAGAACCCATGTTTTCATGAGATGTTCCCTCAGTATCTCTAATTTTCTTTCATTTTTTTCCTGTTTATTTATTTTACTCTAAAATATTTTATTGGTTTTGCCATACATTGACTTGAATCTGCCATAAGTGTGCATGTGTTCCCCATCCTGAACCCTGACTCCCATCTCCCTACCCATCCCATCCCTCTTGGTCATCCCAGTGCATCACCCCTGAGCACCCTGTATCATAACCTGGACTGACAATTCATTTCACATATGATAGTTTACATGTTTCAATGTCCTTCTCCTATATTACCCCACCCTTGCCCTCTCCCACAGTGTCCAAAAGACTGTTCAATACATCTGTGTCTCTTTTGCTGTCATGTATACAAGGTTTTTGTTACCATCTTTCTACCACATACTGTATTGGTGTTTTTCTTTCTGACTTACTTCACTCTGTATAATAGGCTCCAGTTTTATCCACTTCATTAAAACTGATTCAAATGTATTCTTTTAAAAGGCTGAGTAATAGTCCATTGTGTATATGTAACACAAGTTTCTTATCCATTCATCTGCTGATGGACATCTAGTTTGTTTCCATGTCCTGCTATTATAAACAGTGCTGTGATGAACACTGGGGTACATGTGTCTCTTTCAGTTCTGGTTTCCTCAGTGTGTATGCCCAGCAGTGGGATTACTGGGTTATATGGCAGTTCTATTTCCAGGTTTTTAAGGAATCTCCACAGTGTTCTCCGTAGTGGCTGTACTAGTTTGCATTCCCACCAACAGTGTAAGAGGGTTCCCTTTTCTCCACACCCTCTCCACCACTTATTGTTTGTAGACTTTTGGATAGCAGCCATTCTGACTGGCATGAAATGATACCTCATTATGGTTTTGATTTGCATTTCTCTGATAATGAGTGATGCTGAGCATCTTTTCATGTGTTCGTTAGCCATCTGTATGTCTTTGAAGAAATGTCTGTTTAGTTCTTTGGCTCACTTTTTGATGGAGTCATTTATTTTACTGGAATTGAGCTGCAAGAGTTGCTTGTATATTTTTGAGATTAATTATTTGTCCGTTGCTTCATTTGCTATTATTTTCTCCCATTGTGCAGGCTGTCTTTTCACCTTGCTTATAGTTTCCTTTGTTGTGCAGAAGATTTTAATTTTAATTAGGTCCCATTTGTTTATTTTTGCTTTTATTTCCAATATTCTGGAAGATGGCTCATAGAGGATCCTGCTGTGGTTTATGTCGGAGAGTGTTTTGCCTATGTTTTTTTCTAAGAGTGTAATAGTTTCTGCTCTTAGGTTTAGATCTTTAATCCATTTTGAGTTTATTTTTGTGTATGGTGTTAGAAAGTGTTCTAGTTTCATTCTTTTACAAGTGGTTGACCAGTTTTCCCAGCACCACTTGTTAAAGAGATTATCTTTTCTCCATTGTATATTCTTGCCTCCTTTGTCAAAGATAAGGTGTCCTTAGGTGCATGGATTTATCTCTGGGCTTTCTATTTTGTCCCATTGATCTATATTTCTGTCTTAGTGCCAGTACCATACCCTCTTGATGACTGTGGCTTTGTAGTAGAGGCTGAAGTCAGGTGGTTTGAATCCCCCAGTTCCATTCTTCTTTCTAAGATTTCTTTGGCTATTCGAGGTTTTTTTGTATTTCCATACAAATTGTGAAATTATTTGTTCTGTGAAAAATACCGCTGGTAGCTTGATAGGGATTGCATTGAATCTGTAGATTGCTTTGGGTAGTAGAGTCATTTTCACCATATTGATTCTTCTGATCCATGAACACAGTATATTTCTCCATCTATTTGTGTCCTCTTTGATTTCTTTCACCAGTGTTTTATAGTTTTCTATATATAGGTCTTTAGTTTCTTTAGGTAGATATATTCATAAGTATTTTATTCTTTTCATTGCAATGGTGAATGGAATTGTTTCCTTAATTTTTCTTTCTGTTGTCTCATTGTCAGTGTATAGGAATGCAAGGGATTTCTGTGTGTCAATTTTATTTCCTGCAATGTTACTATATTCATTGATTAGCTCTAGTAAAATCTAATTTTCTTGAAGAGATCTCTAGTCTTTCCCATTCTGTTGTTTTCCTCTATTTCTTTGCATTGGTCACTGAGGAAGACCTTCTGATCTCTCCTTGCTATTTTTTTGGAACTCTGAATTTAAATGGGAATATCTTTCCTTTTCTCCTGTCCATGAGTCTGTACTGATATCCATCAATGACAGAAAAAATAAATGAGAGAATAAATATCCTTTGTAAAATAATATTTTGATACTCTTGCCTTTAGGAGTTCTAGCATAAATCTCTACATCTTAACTTAGGGCTGTATATAGTGACTTTCTTCCCAAAAGTACACTATGGAATGGAGAAATAATAAGAGTAAATTTACAGTAGAGGAACCTTGACAAAATCTATCTCAAGAAAAATGATTTAGGTTATCATCACAGCAATAAGTTATATTGATTGAATATACACTTAATAGGATGTGATGAAAATGCATTGTACATCTATAGTCTTTCTCACAAAACACCCTGAGTCCAATCTTGAGGAAAGCATCATACAAATCCCAATTGAGAGATATTTTATGAAACATCTTACTGGTAATACTCAACACTGTCAAGGTCAACAAAAATTCAAATGCCAATGAAATTTTGAAAAATTTCACAATGTGAACAAGCCTAATAATACATGATTATGGAATATAATGTAATATAAATTGAATCCAAGAACAGGAAAATAAACTAGGAAAAAATTGAAGAAATGATAATGAAGTATGGACTTAGATTAATAATAATCTCAAATGCACCATACTCATATAAAATAGTAATAACATAGAAACAGTGTGGACCTTGGGGAAAAGTGTCTACACTATCTTCACAATAATTTTATCAATCTCAAGCTGTTTTAACCCTGCAAGTTTTTTTTTTTAATTTTTCCCTTTCTTATTATAACTGCTTTTCAAATCCTCTCATGTGGCTATTTTTTAGTTTATTATTCTGGATTACTTGTTTATGATCTTATTTGCCTCAAATATTTAGAAATCATCATTGGTACATTATTTGTGGATAATTGGATAAGGTTACACAAAATGGGAGGAGAAAAAGAGTCCCTTCACAAGTGTATAAAGCTCAATACATGACCCTATTTCCTCCAAATAGAAAATTATAAATATAGTGTTCTGCATAGGAATGATTAGAGTATTCTCATTAACATACTTCTCTTTAGGAAGTATATGCATATAGAAGGAAAATGAGTGTCCCCAATGACTTTAATTCACAAACCTCTGTAGTTTCAATTATTCACAAAAAGCTTTGTCTTTTTATTGCACATCAATTTTGAAAACTGATACTTACCTTAGACTTGATTACCAATCCTACATAGGCTATATATTTTCTCCTGCTTCTCACCAACCCTTCCCTTTTCCCCTGTACTTTGCTTGTTTGATCACCTTACTTGTATCCTGAGAAATCTGTACACAGGTCAAGAAGTAACAGTTAGAACCAGGCATAAAACAACAGACTAGTTCCAAATTGGGAAAGGAGTATGTCAAGGCTGTATATTGTCACCCTGCTTATTTAACTTATATGCAGAGTACATCATGCAAAATGCTGGGGTGGATGAAGCACAAGCTGGAATCAAGATTGCTGGGAGAAATATAATAACTTCAAATATGCAGATGACACCACTCTTATGACAGAAAGCAAAGAAGAACTAAAGAGTCTGTTGATGAAAGTGAAAGAGTAAAATAGCTGGCTTAAAATTCAACATTCAGTAAATGAAGATCATGGGATCTGGTCCCATCACTTCATGGCAAATAGATGGGAAAACAGTGGAAACAATGACAGACTTTATTTTCTCGAGCTCTAAAATCACTGCAGATCATGACTGCAGTCATGAGATTAAAAGACGTTTGTTCCTTGGAAGAAAAGCTGTGACCAACATAGACAGTGTATTAAAAAGGAGAAGCACTACTTTGATGACAAAGGTCCATCTAGTCAAAGCTTTTTTTTTTTTTTTTCCCAGTAGTCATGTATGGATGTGGACTATAAAGAAAGCTGTGCACTGAAGAATTCATGCTTTTGAACTATGATATTGGAGAAGATTCTTGAGAGTCTCTTGGGCTACAAGGAGATTCAACCAGTCAATCCTAAAGGAAATCAGTTCTGAATATATTCGTTGACAGGACTGATATTAAAGCTGAAACTCCAATACTTTGGCAACCTGATGCAAAGAACTAACTCATTAGAAAAGACTCTGATGTTGGGAAAGATTGAAGGTAGGAGGAACAGGAGAAGACAGAGGATGAGATGGTTGGATGCCATCATTGACTCAACACCCATGAATTTGAATAAGCTGCGGGAGTTGGTGATGGACAGGGAAGATTGGAGTGCTGCAGTCCATGAGATCGCAAAGAATTGGACATGACTGAGTGACATTACTTTGCCAACAAAGGTCCGTCTAGTCAAGGTTATGGTGTTTCCAGTGGTCCTGTGTGGATGTGAGAGTTGGACTGCGAAGAAAGCTGAGCACCAAAGAATTGATGCTTTTGAACTGTGGTGTTGAAGGCTCTTGAGAGTCCCTTGGACTGCAAGGAGATCCAACAAATCCGTTCTGAAGGAGATAAGCCCTGGATGTTCTTTGGAAGGACTGATGCTAAAGCTGAAACTCCAGTACTTTGGCACCTCATGCGAAGAGTTGACTCATTGGAAAAAACTCTGATGCTGGGAGGGATTGGGGGCAGGAGGAGAAGGGGATGACCGGGGATGAGATGGCTGGATGGCATCACTGACTCGATGGACGTGAGTCTGAGTGAACTCTGGGAGTTGGTGATGGACAGGGAGGCTTGGCGTGCTGCGATTCATGGGGTCACAAAGAGTCGGACACGACTGAGAGACTGAACTGAGTGACTAAACTGAACTGAACTTGCTTGCTTTAACTGGAGATTTGGGTTGGAAAGGTGGGCATAGGTCCCACCCTGTTTTTCAAGTTGTCCATTCATCCATTATATCTTGATGATAAACTTAATCCTGATTGTTCATTAGATTCTTGACAATGAGTTTCTTTGGGGGTTCTCCTAGGAAGAAACATTCCCCACTATGTCCTTGCTGATTTCGATCAGTGTCATCTGTTTCCTGTTTCCCTGAAATGCCTTAAACATTTTCAGTTACCAGTGACATGCTTCCTGGTTTATTTTTCAGTGCTATTGTGTTATTAATTTTCATTTTCTTTCTCCATTCAATTGGGATTCTTGGAGGGAGGTCAGGTATACATGATGGTTTTTGTTGGGTTTAAATGAGAATCACGTATGAAATAGTTTAAAATATGATTCTATTGTCTGTCATAACATGATCTCTATATAAAAATTCAATATATTTGATTTAGGATGAATTCTGCTGGTCAAATATAATAGACTAAGGGATAGAATATTTTTCAAGGAAAAATTAATAGAGTTTGCAACAACAACAAAAAAAAAGAAAAAAAAATTCTATCCTCACATGAACATGATAGTCTGAAATTATGTGAAGAGAAGAATAATGTCTGGTGTTATTTCATTTACTGAATCAGTTAATTTGCTTTTGTTCATTTTCATGTCCTTTAGCACATCTCTAACATGGGTGGGTAATACCTTGTCACAAAGATGAGAACTTTTGGTTGGATGATGTGGAAATGGCCATTAATAACTCACTTCAGCCAATGCAGAATATAATAGTAAGACTGAGAATCAGGTCACGAAATGTCCTTCCATGCCATCTATTACCCTATTTTATTTGTTTTTATTATAAAATGAAGAATGGAAAAATCAGGGCTATTGGTCATTTGCTGAACTATTTCATGTTGACATTTAGCTATCTTCACTGATAGTGTATGAAATACTTTTTAAAGGCATAAGTATTTTATTACTCATCCAGTATGTATGACTTTATTTTTATTACCATATTTCTTAATTATACATAAATATGAAATTATAATTGACAGTATTAACACATGAAATAAAAAAGATAAAAATCAAATGAACTTAAACTCAATAGGACTGAGGGTGTTCTACTGTGATTTCATTACTTTTACCATGTATATGACACTGATGTCTGCAATGCACTTTCTATTGAATTTTATGTCTGTACTTCTTGATATTGGTTCATAATTTAATTTTCCCACTATATTTTTCTACTCAAAGTACTGTAAAGCCAAAATGTTTGTCTAGCAACTTATCTGGATGCCTTACATCTTTTCTAAACAGTGTTGCCTCTGAGCTTGCTCTGCCCCCTCCCTACTCACTCTGTGGAGTCCCTTTGCACCCCAGAGCCTGCAGAAGTGGCTGGTATAAAAGGGGGCCTGGCTAGAGAATGATCAGTATAGCTGTTTGCAGGATTCCTTTCTGGGCTTCATTTTGGAAACTTTGCTTAGGGCTGTTTTTCTTTATTGCCCACATTTGATGGAGGGTAGAAGGAATTTTGAATGTATTTGATTTATTATTATTATTATTATTTTAGATTAAAATATGGTTGTAGCATTTAAAATGGAAAATTTTCCTCCTGGTTAGCTAGTATGCTGAGTATATTCTCTGTAAGTGTAGCTCAAATGGGTCATAAGGAAAAGTTCAAGAACGCTTGATGTTAAAGTTATCTGGGTGGTTAAGGCCAGGCTTGTCCTACCACTGTGCTACTGACTTGCTGTGTGACCCTAGGCAGGTCTTTTAACTATAATGTGCCTTAGTTTTCCTTCGTTAAAATGGGATAATAATACTGACCTACCTCAAAGGGCAGTTTTGAGTCGTGACTAATGCTTTTTATAAAGCATCTTGGAATTCTCTTAAGTCCTGAGTATTTTTATAGTAGCAGTATCCATCGTAAAGTGTGTCCACCATGAACCACGTGTCCTGGATGCAATCATGAATCTATATGGTTCTCTCTGAGAGATTGAATAAATGCATCAGATAAGGGGTGGATAACCAGCCAGACAAAATCTGATAATGCATTAAACTCATTGCCATGGAAACATACACAGGATACCTTTTCCTTGATTGGGTGGGATTTTTCTCTTTTTATGTGGAACAGTAGTTATTTGTGACCTAAGAATAATTTTGGAATAATTTCTATTAATATCAACTCTGAAGCTAGTTGTACTGATCTGAGATTGTGTTTGTTCATAATAAAAGTGAATCTGATTGCAAAAAAAAAAAAAAAGTTTGTCTAGCAAATCATGGATTCTTCTGACCTTACTCATTTAGAATATAGTATTTATATTAAAAATCACCCCTGTCCTTTTCCCATTTCTGTTTGTATATATCTTTTACCAGATACATTAAGGTAGTATTAACAAGACCAATATAACTATAAATGAAAAACTCATACAGCTGCAGAAATTGCTTTGATTTAAATTACTTATACAAATGATTCAGGAAATGTTCATATGGATTTTTTTGCATAATTATCTAAAATAAAATTATATACTTTGCATACACACATATATACATATATTGCATGTGTAGTTAAGTATAACTTGAGAACTTGGGAAACATTTCTGAGTCTTTGGAGGATTGTAGAATTGTAGAATGGATAATCAAAAACACCTTCCTATCACCTTTTCCAGTGTAATGTACAGAGTATAATACCTTCTGAAAGGGTTTTTCTAAAAAGTAACTTTTACTAGTAGTTCAATATGTTAATATATAGCAAAAATAATGAAATATTCACCTGTAAACTATGCTTTACCAAGGATGGTAAAGAGGTTATTATGCAGTTACAATGTTGGTAATATTCAAAATCTGTTTCCCATAAAAAGAAGCCATCAGAGTTACTTCTTTTGCTTGAAAGATGTCAAACCATTACATTAAAATTGTCAAATATCATTCATCCTATCTTTAGTTAAATATTGTCAATTAAATGTGCCTCACCAGTAAAAAAAAAAAAAAAAAGCTTGATTGGTTTGTGTTTCAGACGTGTACTGGGACATTAATTCTATGTCATCCAGACCTATCTACAGTGATAGAATTAAGGGCAATTTCATTTTCTTAATGAGATTTCTCCTAAGAGAGCTGGGCAGAATGAAAGACAGGCCAGGAAATTTAACATGGACACATTTTTAAAAATACCCCTCAGGAAAATGTCATTCCTTCAAAAGTGTGAAATTAAAAATAAACAACATTTAGCTTAAGAAATATCTCTTCTCTGCCATCAAGGCTAAAATACTGAAAGGTGGTACCTTAGTATATGCCCATTTGGCATAAGGATTATTTTCAGTTAAAGACACTTGAAAAACAGCATATGCAAGAAGAGCACTCTGACCTTCCCCTTTTTACCTAAAAGCAGGAGCTAAAACTCTCATCTGAAAGATGCTCTCTCTATTCCAGGAGGAAAAAGAAACATTCTCATTTCTAGAGTTTGGGGATAGAAGCCAAGAGAAATGTGTACAAACAGGACTTGTTAAAATAATTTTTAGCCCTGTACCCTTAATTCATTTTAGTTACCTATCTACAATTGTCTGTCTTCATTAACCTTGTATAAAAACACAGGCAGAGCCATTTCTTTTTATGTTCATTTTTATGGGGAATCCCATATACATGTAAACATTTGTATGCTTTTCCTTTTTTAATCTGTCTTATGTTGCATTAGTTCCTAGGCCCAGTCAGTCAGAAACCCTAAGTCAGAGGAAAAGTTTTGCCTCCATTACAATATTAAGGCAATTTTAATACAACAGACCAATAAAAATGATGGGGCTAATTTTCTTTTTCTTGAGAACTGTGCATGCACTGAACTGTTACACTTTTATTTCATATTAATAATTAGTTTAAGATTATGTGTATTAGTATATTTGTATATTGCTTAAACCCATATTATTTATTGGTTATATTTATTTTTATCAGGACCATTTGAAAATTGCCATAAAATACAAAGATAGCAAGAAATCATAAGAATATGCAAAAATATAACTGAAGTATGACCCCTAAACCATCAAAACACTTATGATTTGTGATCAAATGAGCTTATGAAATTTTTGTTAATTAAAAATAATTTTGTACATTAAATATAATTATACACAATTTACATTAGAAATGGAATATCTATAGGTAGATGATGCATGAGATAGAGAGATAATGAGTAAAGCCACAACTAGTCATATTGTTAGGGGAAGCACACTGATTGAAACCTTCCACCCTGGCCAGGCACCATAGTAACCATTTGCATAAGTTGTCTTACAACAGGAGGTCCTGGTAAGGAACACAAAACTAATAAGCCTCCACCAACTGGAAGAGTTTGGTAAAGGTCAAAAGGAGACACCACAGGTCTGACCACCTCCCAGAATCCTTCTCTCTAGCATCCATCTTGGCTGAACAAGTCGTGCACCACCAGGAAGGACTCTGAGTCAGAATGATTGGCTAAAGACAACCCAGAAACTAATCCAATCACCATAAAACCCAAGACTGTAAGCCTTGTGGGAGAGCAGTTCTCCTGGTTTCCCTTACCCTACTGCTCTCCACCCAGGTGCCCTTTCCCAATAAAATCTCTTTGTCAGCACATGTGTCTCCTCAGACAATTCATTTCCAAGTGTTAGACAAGAGCCCAGTTTCAGGCCCTGGAAGGGGTCCCCCTTCCTGCAACAATATGGTTTTGTATATGTATAAAAGTAGAGAAACAAAGATGGATACTAAGAGTGATAGCAGAACATAAGTGGCAATTGGTACTTACATATATGACAGAAAAAGAAAAAAAAAATTAACCATAAAAATCTGAGCTCCACTAAATGCCAAGACATGAGAATCCTTGCAATTGGCATTTCAGAATTACTCTGAAGCAACACTCAGTCTTCAACCCATTGTAATCTGTCATCCCACTTATCATCTTCCTCCCTCCAAAACATGTGTGAGGAAGACTATCAGTGGCTTCCTTATTGTAAAACCCCCAAAACATTCCCTAGTTTTCTCACAGCATTTGAAGTATTACCCATTCTCCTCTTAAAGTAACTTATGCTACAATTTTAGCTCAAACTTGAAAGATTTCTTTTTCTGATTCTCCTGAATCGTCACAATTATTCTCATTGTCATTTTTCTTTTTCAGTCATTATAGACTTGTTCCTAACTGCTTTATTGCAAATTGTCTTCCCTTTCACTCTAGTTTATCCACTCTCCAGAAATGACAAAATCCTTTCCTATGGCTTCAATTATGTCCTCGCCAGATTTTTCTCCTGAATTTTAGTCAGTTCCACTGGAATCTTTTGCAGGAACCAGAAATGTAATGGAAAGCCGCTGTGATTTCTAACTGCCTTTTCAAACTTGATCATTTTTCTAATGTATAAGCTCAATGACATAATTTACTGCTCAAGCTAGAAGTGTCCTCCTTGCTCCCCTCACAGGCCATCCTACAAATTAAACCCCAACAGTGGTTACTCTTTAGATTACTTTTAAATTCATCTACCTGTCCCCAGTAGTGTTATCTTTAAGTCACTCAGAAAAATTGCATTGTAACAGTTTCTAATTGGGGCTTTCCTGATGGCTCTGACAGCAAAGAATCTGTCTACAATGCAGGAGACCCAGGTTTGATGCCTGAGTCAGGAAGATCCCCTGGAGGGAATGATGGCAGCCCTCTCCAGTGTTCTTGCCTGGGGTATTCCATGGGCAGAGAAGACTGGAGAGCTATAGTCCATGGGGTCACAAAGAGTCAGACATGACTGAGCAACTGACACAGTTTCTAATTAGTTTGTCAGTCTTTTGTCTTTCTTCTCCAGAATTAATTTTTCTACTTGTGGAAAGAAAAAACACTGCAATAATCTGATCTTGTCAAAAGCTTGAAATTCTTCAGTTCAGTTCAGTTCAGCACTCAGTCGTGTCTGACTCTTTGCAACCCCATGAATTGCAGCACGCCAGGACTCCCTGTCCATCACCAACTCCCGGAGTTCACTCAGACTCACGTCCATTGAGTCGGTGATGCCATCCAGTCATCTCATCCTCTGTCATCCCTTTCTCCTCCTGCCCCCAATCCCTCCCAGCATCAGAGTCTTTTCCAATGAGTCAACTCTTTGCATGAGGTGACCAAAGTACTAGAGCTTCAGCTTTAGCATCATTCCCTCCAAAGAACACCCAGGGCTTATCTCCTTCAGAATGGACTGGTTGGATCTCCTTGCAGTCCAAGGGACTCTCAAGAGTCTTCTCCAACACCACACTTCAAAAGCATCAGTTCTTCGGTGCTCAGCTTTCTTCACAGTCCAACTCTCACATCCATAAATGACCATTAGAAAAACCATAGCCTCGACTAGATGGACCTTTGTTGGCAAAGTAATGTCTCTGCTTTTGAATATGCTATCTAGGTTGGTCATAACTTTTCTTCCAAGGAGCAAGCATCTTTTAATTTCATGGCTGCAGTCACCACTTGCAGTGATTTTGGAGCCCCCCAAAATAAAGTCTGACACTGTTTCCACTGTTTCCCCATCTACTAAAGCTTAGATTAGTGTCTGAAACCTTGAATTTAGCTTACAAGTCTCTATTCCTGCCACCTCTTCTATTTGCTTTTCATTCTTCTTAATTTTATATAATAGTCATGTGACTGGATTTCATTCTCTTTTATCCCACCATCATCCATTTCCCACTCCCTGAAGCATGCCTCTTCATTCCTTATTCCATATTCATCCAGCCAATTTCTACATGTTCTTCTTCCTTATATTAGATATCATTTTATCCAGGATGATCTCCTGGAATCCTATACTCTAGGCTAGTGGACCCCCTCATGACCTTTAAGCCTCACAACACTATGCTGAACAAACACTAGTCTCATTTCCAAAACAAAAAAAAACCTCAAGGCAGCTTAATAACATGTCTAATAAAAAGCATCAGAGATAAGTTTACATCCATTGTGTTAATCTAAAGTATCTTTCTTACTTTAAACATGCTATCTAACTAATGCAGAAATATACAAAATAAGATTTATCAAGAGGGTTAAATTATAACTTGCATTTTATGTAGTTTTCCAGAACTATCAGGGCTGCCCTGGTGGCTCTGACAAAAAAGAATCTGCCTGCAATGTGGGAGACCCAGGTTTGATCCCTGGGTTGGAAAGACCCCCTGGAGAAGGGAATGGCTACCCACTCCAGTATTCTTACCTGGAGAATTCCATGGGCAGAGGAGCCTGGTGGGTCTACAGTCGATGGGGTCACAAAGGGTCTGACCAGACTGAGAGACTAACAGAACTATTTAATTAACTTTAAAGAACTATTTAACTTTCCAGAATTACTAAGACAAATTTATTGAAGAAGCAAATATAGTTGATGGCTATCCATGACTGCTTAAATAAGTTAATGGAAAAATTTAAATTGACCTGTTAAAATTTATTCCATTCACAATTGTACTTAGCTTTGTTCTCAGTCATCTATATGTCTGTCTATCTATGTATCTATTTATGTATGTATCTATCTGTGCTTCACTGGTGACTGAGAAATAAGAATCCACCTGCAGTTCAGTAGATGCAGGAAATTTGGGTTCGATCCTTGGGTCAGGAAGATGCCCTGGAGGAAAGAATGGCAACTCACTCCAATATTTTTGCCTGGGGAATCCCATGGACAGAGGAGCCTGGTGAGCTACTGATTACTGATCCTGTTCATGATGCCAATTGTCTTCCTGTATCTCACTGTGCACACTGTTTGCTGAACCCATGGTAGGCAAAGGGTGAGTAGGAAAGCTGGAAGAAGCCTGGAGGAGCAATAGGGATTGCAGACACATTTATTCTCTCCTGGCTGGTGCAGCAGCCATAGGAGCATACACTCTATATTCTCTCCTCTCATGGTTGATCCAATGGATACACCCGTGATGCAGCAGTAATGCCACCACTTTTTAGGTCAAACTCATATGCGCACCACACAAAGGAGTCCTGACCAAGGAAGTACCTTGTGACATGTATGCACAGTGCTATAAATGATCTGAGCTGTCACGTAGTCGGGGAGTGAGAAAATCTGAACACACTGTCTTGGCTAATTTGCTCTCTCCCCACAGCTACAGTCCACACTGGGGTGGCAAAGAGTTAGACATGACTGAAGTGACTGAACACACACACACACACACACACACACACACACACACACACAGATGTATCTATCTATCCATCTATGTCATCTATTTCACTTATGGTAACAAATAACATTAAAACATCTGCAACATATATTGAAGAATGTTGCATATCAACAAAAGGTCACCCTGGATGAGCTGCTGGTATTTTGTCTAGAATCTAGACATTCTTACTTCCCATGTTATATTTTCATTGCTGAAGAAAAAGAGCAAAATGGGTGGAAACATGAAAAAAAAAATCTCAAATTATCTTTTCAGATGTAGTGTACACTAAATCTGTTCTTCAGTTCAGTTCAGTTGCTCAGTCGTGTCTGACTTTTTCCAACCCCCCATTAATTACAGTATGTCAGGCCTCCCTGTCCATCACCAACTCCAGGAGTTCACTCAGACTCATGTCCATCAAGTTGGTGATGCCATTCAGCCATCTCATCCTCTGTCATCCCCTTCTCCTCCTGCCCCCAATCCCTCCCAGGATCAGGGTCTTTTCCAATGAGTCAACTCTTCACATGAGGTGGCCAAAGTATTGGAGTTTCAGCTTCAGCATCAGTCCTTCCAATGAACACCCAAGACTGATAACCTTTAGGATGTACTGGTTGGATCTCCTTGCAGTCCAAGGGATTCTCAAGAGTCTTCTCCAACACCACAGTTCAAAAGCATCAATTTTTTGGCATTCAGCTTTCTTTACAGTCCAACTCTCACACCCATACATGACTAATGGAAAAACCATAGCCTTGACTAGATGGACCTTTGCTGGCAAAGTAGTATCTCTGCTTTTCAATATGCCATATAGTTTGGTCACAACTTTCCTTCCAAGGACTAAGCGTCTTTTATTTCTTGGCTGCAATCACCATCTGCAGTGATTTTGGAGCCTCCCAAAATAAAGTCTGACACTGTTTACACTGTTTCCTCATCTATTTCCCATGAAGTGACGGGACCAGATGCCATGATCTTCGTTTTCTGAATGTTGACCTTTAAGCCAACTTTTTCTCTCTCCTCTTTCACTTTCATCAAATCTGTTCTTAGCCAAGGCTAAATACATCTTTGGGATTGACAGCAAGTCATAGGACAGAGGGATGGAATGTATCATACTCTTACTGGGAAAGAATGAAGAAAAGATATTGGAGAAAAGATATTGCCTCTAATAGCTATTTCTGGGAGTAGGATTGTTTATTTCAACCTTCTTTCTTATATGCCTTAGTCTAACCCATTTCTAATTGGTATTGATAATTAGGTAAATAGAGAAAATATTGATGAAAATATTATCAAATATGTAGTTGCTAGCTACATGTGGTACTAAACTCCATTACAACATGGAAGTTCAAATTATTATTCTATAAGGTCCCATCACTTCCTGGGAAACAGATGAGGAAACAGTGGAAACAGTGTCAGATTTTATTTTTTGGGGCTCCAAAATCACTGCAGATGGTGACTGCAGCTATGAAATTAAAAGATGCTTACTCCTTGGAAGAAAAGTTATGACCAACCTAGATAGCATATTCAAAAGCAGAGACATTACTTTGCCGACTAAGGTCCGTCTAGTCAAGGCTATGGTTTTTCCAGTAGTCATGTATGGATGTGAGAGTTGGACTGTGAAGAAGGCAGAGCACTGAAGAACTGATGCTTTTGAACTGTGGTGTTGGAGAAGACTCTTGAGAGTCCCTTGGACTACAAAGAGATGCAACCAGTCCATTCTGAAGGAGATAAGCCCTGGGTGTTCTTTGGAAGGAATGATGCTAAAGCTGAAAATCCAGTACTCTGGCCACCTCATGGGAAGAGTTGACTCACTGGAAAAGACTTTGATGCTGGGAGGGATTGGGGGCAGGAGGAGAAGGGGACGACAGAGGATGAGATGCTGGATGGCATCACTGGGTCGATGGACGTGAGTCTGAGTGAACTCCGGGAGTTGGTGATGGACAGGGAGGCCTGCGATTCATGGGGTCGCAAAGAGTCGGACACGACTGAGCTACTGAACTGAACTGAACTGAAGGAAATTCTGCTTCATTTTCCTTACATTTATATTACTGTTATTTCCTCAGTTTTCATTTTTGTCAATTTGTCAGTGAGAATTACTCAGCAGCCAACTTCCCCTCCATCATTTCATCTTGGATTTTTTTTTGATGATTTATAATCAGGCACCTCCTTAGTTGATATGTTTTCCTATATCTTGGAAACAACGGAATAAAAAATTCCATATGTCTCCTATTTTTATGCTCATTTTCAAAAAAAAAAAAAAAAAACACCTCTTTATTCATCATGGGATAGCATTGCTTCTGATTGGATTTTAATTCATCCCAAACATTTTTGTCTGGAGGATTGAATGTAGTGATGGAATAAGGCATTTAAGTCTGCTCTTAGAGTTAGTTATCTCCACTTAAAAGTTCAAAGAGTGAGTGTGTATGCTGCTGCTGCTACTGCTAAGTCGCTTTAGTCATGTCAGACTCTGTGCAACCCCATAGACGGCAGCCCACCAGGCTCTGCCATCCTTGGGATTCTCCAGGCAAGAACACTGGAGTGGGTTGCCATTTCCTTCTCCAGTGCATGAAAGTGAAAAGTGAAAGTGAAGTCGTTCAGTCCTGTCTGACTCTTAGCAACCCCATGGTCCTCCATCCATGGGATTTTCCAGGCAAGAGTACGTATGGGGGTGATAATTCCTTACAGGAAATTTATAGTTTATTTATTTATTTCCAAATAAATGGGAGCATTAAAAGTCATTACAGTCAATCATGGATCACTAGTTTCCCCCTTTAAAAATATAGCTGTTTAACAAAACACTACACCGAGGAAACCGGAATTTAAAGAGACACGTGTACCCCATTGTTCATTGCAGCACTGTTTATAATAGCCAGGACATGGAAGCAACCTAGATGTCCATCACAACTGACAAACAACTAATCTCAAAAATATACAAACAACTCCTGCAGCTCAATTCCAGAAAAATAAATGACCCAATCAAAAAATGGGCCAAAGAACTAAATAGACATTTCTCCAAAGAAGACATACAGATGACAAACACATGAAAAGATGCTCAACATCACTCATTTTCAGAGAAATGCAAACCAAGACCACAATGAGGTACCATTTCACACCAGTCAGAATGGCTGCAATCCAAAAGTCTACAAGCAATAAATGCTGGAGAGGGTGCGGAGAAAAGGGAACTCTCTTACACTGTTAGCAGGAATGCAAACTAGAACAGCCACTATGGAGAACAGTGTGGAGATTCCTTAAAAAACTAGAAATAGAACTGCCTTATGACCCAGCAATCCCACCGCTGGGTATACACACCGAGGAAACCAGAATTGATAGAGACACGTGTACCCCGATGTTCATTGCAGCACTGTTTATAATAGCCAGGACATGGAAGCAACCTAGATGTCCATCAACAGATGAATGGATAAGAAAGCTGTGGTACATATACACAATGGAGTATTACTCAGCTATTAAAAAGAATACATTTGAATCAGTTCTAATGAGGTGGATGAAACTGGAGCTGATTATACAGAGTGAAGTAAGCCAGAAAGAAAAACACCAATACAATATACTAACATATATACATGGAATTTAGAAAGATGGTAATGATAACCCTGTATGTGAGATAGCAAAAGAGACACAGATGTACAGAACAGACTTTTTGACTCTGTGGGAGAGGGAGAGGGTGGAATGATTTGGGAGAATGGCATTGAAACATGTAAAATATCATATAAGAAATGAATCACCAATCTAGGTTCAATTCAGGATACAGGATGCTTGGGGCTGGTGCACTGGGATAACCCAGAGGGGTGGTATGGGAGGGAAGTAGGAGGAGGCTTAAGGAGTGGGAACTTATGCACACCTGTTGCAGATTCATATTGATCTATGGCAAAACCAACACAATTTTGTAAAGTAAAAAGAAAAAAAGAAAGAAAGAAAAATAAATAAAATGTATCATTTGTTCCAAATTCTAAGGTATGAGGCTGTTCACATATTTTCAGAGAGAAAATTATGAGGCAGTCACTTTTGATACACAATATGAGATGTGGTCACTCGGGGACGCTGCAAACTAGGATTTAGTCTTTGATGTTCATTACATTTAGTGGTTTAAAATACTGGAGCATTGCCCAGATAGAAAGTATCAAGATATTTAAGATTGATATAGCTAACTAAATGCTCTCTGAATAATAAAAAGAGGCTTTCCATTAAAAGTAATACATTTTTTCACTCTATCATTTGGGATGAATTAGAAAGTTGAAAATTAAAATAAAGAAGGCAGATATCTAATAAAATATGAGATGATCATAAAAAATTAGACATCCCTTTGGACTTATTTTTTCTTGTCTCTTATATAGCATACATCAAATGTCAATGGAATAAACAAAATATGATACAAGGAGTCATTTTAAAGCTGCTAAATTACATGTAGACAGAGAGAACATCGTAACCTTGATTTCCTATATATGTTGACCCACATGCAGGACTGATTTATCTACTGCTAGGAAACACTTTTTGAAAATGAACCAAAAGGATCTATACATCTGAAAAAGCATTTAGGCTATATAAAAACATCAGAATTACAGGCACTGAATTAAGCTGATCAAGAGAAATAGATCATTACCAGAGGGGCAACAAATCCTACTCTTTCTCTTTCATTTTAATTCATAAAGTCAAGATAGAATTTTAACCTAATGTATTCTTACAACTGGTATGAGCTTTAGAAAGGTCTTTGTTTGTTTTGCTGTGCTAATTTCACATTTGCATCATAATTGGATGTCTCTAAGTTCACTGACATTTCAGTTGGTTTCAATGATCATTAAGTTTTTTTTCTTTAATCTAAATTACACTCATGCTGATAGACCTGCTCATATGCAAACAAACCCAGCAAAAATCAGCTGATATCCACATTAGAGGACCATACTACTTTGAGACTCTCAGGTTTTAAAATCCTTGTCACTAGAAATTGAATGTCATGCAACTGCTAACTGAACATTATTATCACTGTGGGTGACCATCAGACATATCCATTGTGAGAAAAAACACTGAAATACAATTTCAGCTATGTTCTGTATTTCATTCTAAGGACCATGTTACTATTTAAAGAAAAAAGTCTTTGTTTATTACTTCTAGTCATAAGACACAGGTATCAACATCAGTCACTGTTAACTTGTAAAAACCTGGTACTCTTTAATTTATATGAAGTATGGCTAGAAGCCACTGGCAATCAGATATCAGTTCCCATGTGGGTAACCTGGCCTTTTGACAGCTCTCCTGTGTGTCCTGACTAATCTGTGAAATATGAGTTTAAAGTCGATATGTTGACAGCCCCATTCAAAAACTCTAATATCCAACATTAAATAAGACATCAGCATACCCTGGATTGAGGCCTGGATAATTTCTATAGACTATGCTTTTAGGGTCACTGAATTTTCCACCAGATAATACTAAAGATGATACATTTCCTTGGGACAAAGAAGTCAGAGTCATTCCATTTTGAAAGAAATAAAATCATTTAAAAATTTTACCCACCATTTAAGTCACACAAGAAAATTTTTTTCACATTATATTTTTTTACTTTACAATATTGTATTGGTTTTGCCATACATCAATATGAATCCACCATGATGTACACGTGTTCCCAATTCTGAACCCCCCTCCCACTTCCCTCCCCATACCATCTCTCTGGGTCATCCCAGTACACTAGCCCCAAGCAACCCGTATCCTGTATGGAACCTAGACTGGCGATTCATTTATTATATATTATATGTGTTTCAATTCCATTCTCCCAAATCATCCCACCCTCTCCCTCTCCCAAAGAGTCCAAAAGTCTGTTCTGTACATCTGTGTCTCTTTCGCTATCTCACATACAGGGTTATCATTACCATCTTTCTAAATTCCATATATATGCATTGCTGCTGCTGCTGCTAAGTCGCTTCAGTCATGTCCGACTCTGTGCAACCCCACAGACGGCAGCCCACCAGGCTCCCCCATCCCTGGGATTTTCCAGGCAAGAGTACTGGAGTGGGTGCCATTGCCTTCTCCGATATATATGCATTAGTAGACTATATTGGTGTTTTTCTTTCTGGCTTACTTCACTCTGTATAATCGGCTGCAGTTTCATCCACCTCATTAGAACTAATTCAAATGTATTCTTTTTAATGGCTGAGTAATACTCCATTGTGTATATGTACCACAGCTTTCTTATCCATTCATCTGCTGATGGACATCTAGGTTGCTTCCATGTCCTGGCTATTATAGTGATGGATGGAACTTAATTTTACACTGGATTTTGAAATTTTTAAGAATCCGATATATATGCATTAGTAGACTATATTGGTGTTTTTCTTTCTGGCTTACTTCACTCTGTATAATCGGCTGCAGTTTCATCCACCTCATTAGAACTAATTCAAATGTATTCTTTTTAATGGCTGAGTAATACTCCATTGTGTATATGTACCACAGCTTTCTTATCCATTCATCTGCTGATGGACATCTAGGTTGCTTCCATGTCCTGGCTATTATAGTGATGGATGGAACTTAATTTTACACTGGATTTTGAAATTTTTAAGAGAAATTAGAAAACACAAGTATAAGCATTATGAAAATGTTTTAATGTTCTGAATAAACAAATACAAAGTATATATGTGGTGATGTCAATGGAAATGTCTTCATTCCAGAATTTCTTGGGAATCATAACAGCTCCACCATTACCTAGCACATGGTAGGTTTTCAATAAAGATAAGGTAGGTGAATGAACAAATGAATAGGTGTGTAAAGTCTTAGCAGTTACTCACATTGTTTCATATATAAGTAAATTTATTTAAAATATTTAAAATTAAAAATTTAAACCTTATTTATTAAATCTCATTTTAAAATGTCACAATGAAAGAATTTTACTTAAAAGGGAAGACATATTTCTCAGTTGGACGCTAAATT
Source organism: Aepyceros melampus (assembly GCA_006408695.1). Classification (NCBI taxonomy): domain Eukaryota; kingdom Metazoa; phylum Chordata; class Mammalia; order Artiodactyla; family Bovidae; genus Aepyceros; species Aepyceros melampus. Next base: position 99,228 of record SJXQ01001231.1, read on the forward strand.
ACTTCTTAGCTGACAAATAACAACTCTGCTAAATAACATCTTTCTTAATACACATCTCTGCAAAGATTTTCCTGACAGGAAGTGTATTTGATATATATCTTAAAACTAAAGGTAGCTACAGATGCAATTCTGAATCTAATGTTTACAAAATAAAACACAAGGGAATAGAAAAGGTCTCCAACTTACTCTGGAAGCAAAATGTACCATCAGTAAATAAAGCAGACATTGACTTTGCATCAGGATCATGAAAGGATTTATCAGATTTCTACCTGGCATCCAAGCATATGATTTACCAAAAGACATATGACATACTGATATTATCTTCACAAGACATAAGCCAAATAATATTTCAATTTTTCTTACACTTTAAGAAAATAAAATAGCAAAGAGTACACCAAGAATATTCTTATTAGATGTTAATAAAACTGTTAAATTTGCTAGTCTCCAGAAGCAGAACAATTCTCCAGAAATCTTCCAGTGATTTTTCTATAGGAAGCTGAAAAAAAAAGACAGTCCCTTTCCTCTGAAAATTTATTAAGGACAAATCCAGAGTCTCAACCCAATAATCAAATAGGTAGATATAGCCTTGAGTATTAAACTCAGTGTGTTGCCATGACTCTGTATCAGTTCAGTTNATCCAGAGAGATGATATGGGGTGGGAGGTGGGAGGGGGTTTCAGGATTGGGAACTCATGTACACCCGTGGTGGATTCATGCCAATGTATGGCAAAACCAATACAGTATTATAAAGTAAAATAAAACAAAAATTAAAATAAAAAAATTAAAAAAGAAAATGTAATGAAACAATAAAAATATATATAAATAAAAAAGAGAATAAGAAACAATATAGCTAGATATACATACAGATTATAGATAGACAAAAAGATGATATATAAATAGAGATATATTTATTACAGCAATTTATATAAACAAAGCTGTGATTTAATCAGTTTTTTAAACTATATATAAGAAATTAAAGTAGAGAGAATGGAAAAAAATCTGAATTTAAATTTAATCTTAAAATGTTAGTTATGTTTGGTTTGTTGAAATTTGGCTTTTATATGGATTTTTTTTATTAGAAATTCATATTGCATGTCACAAATATGAATATAATACTGTTCAATTTCCAGCACTAGAAACACCTATAATTTGTGGATGTAAGTTTAAAATTGTTCTTCATTGTACATATGATGAATAACTAAAAATCTCAGAAGACTCAAAGCATATACCCAATAAGTATGCTTTAGTGGTTTTTTTTTTTTTTCCAAGCATTTAACAATCTTGTTGATTTTGATTGACTTTATTCATTTTTTATACATTCTTTTATGTAATCCCTCATCTTATTTAAAATACTATTTTTTTCAGAAACTACTGTTCAGTTCAGTTCAGTTGCTCAGTCGTGTCCGACTCTTTGTGACCCCATGAATTGCAGGACGCCAGCCCTCCCCCTCAATCACTGATCCTGGAGCCTACCCAAACTCATGTCTATTGAGTCAGTGATGCCACCCAATAATCTGATTCTCTGTCATCCCCTTCTCCTCCTGCCCTCAATCTTTCCCAGTACTGGAGTCTTTTCAAATGAGTAAACTCTTCCCATCACGTGGCCAAAGTATTGGAGTTTCAGCTTCAGTGAAAATCCAGGAGTGATCTTCTTTAGGAGAACTGGTTGGATCTCCTTGTGGCCCAAAGGACTCTTGAGAGTCTTCTCCAACACCATACTTCAAAAGCATCTATTCTTAGGTGATCAGCTTTCTTCACAGTCCAACTCTCATATCCATACATGACTACTGAAAAAAACATAGCCTTGACTAGATGGACTTTTGTTGACAAAGTAATGTCTCTGCTTTTAAATGGGCTATCTAGGTTGGTCATAACTTTCCCTCCAAGGAGTAAGCATCTTTTAATTTCATGGCTACAATCACCATCTGCAGTGATTTTGGAGCTCCCCAAAAGAGTCAGCCACTGTTGCCACTCTTTCCCCATCTATTTTCCATGAAGTGATGGGACCAGATGCCATGATCTTAGTTTTCTGAATGTTGAGCTTTAAGCCAACTTTTTCACTCTCCTCTTTCACTTTCATCAAGAGGCTCTTTAGTTCTTCACTTCCTGCCATACAGGTGGTAACATCTGCATATCTGAGGTTATTGATATTTCTCCCAGCAATCTTGATTCCAGCTTGTGCTTCATCCAGCTCAGCATTTCTCATGATGTACTCTTTGGAGGGAATTATGNCTTTCATCAAGAGGCTCTTTAGTTCTTCACTTCCTGCCATACAGGTGGTAACATCTGCATATCTGAGGTTATTGATATTTCTCCCAGCAATCTTGATTCCAGCTTGTGCTTCATCCAGCTCAGCATTTCTCATGATGTACTCTTTGGAGGGAATTATGCTGAAGCTGAAACTCCAGTACTTTGGCCACCTCATGAGAAGAGTTGACTCATTGGAAAAGACTCTGATGCTGAGAGGGATTGGGGGCAGGAGGAGAAGAGGACGACAGAGGATGAGATGGCTGGATGGCATCACTGACTCAATGGATGTGAGTCTGAGTGAACTCCTGGAGTTGGTGATGGACAGGGAGGCCTGGCGTGCTGCAATTCATGGGGTCACAAAGAGTCAGACACGACTGAGCAACTGAACTGAACTGAACTGAACTCTGCATATAAGTTACATAAGCAAGGTAACATTACACAGCCTTGATGTACTCCTTTTCCTATTTGGAACCAGTCTGTTTTTCCATGTCCAGTTCTAACTGTTGCTTTGTGGCCTTCATACAGGTTTCTCAAGAAGCAGATCAGGTGATCTGTTATTCCCCTCTCTTTCAGAATTTTTGACAGTTTATTGTGTTCCACACAGTCAAAGGCTTTGGTGTACTCAATAAAGCAAAAGCAGATGTATTCTTGGAACTCTCTTGCTTTTTCAGTGATCCAGTGAATGTTGGCAATTTGATCTCTGGTTTCCCTGCCTTTTCTAAATCTAACTTGAACTTCTGGAAGTTCATGGTTCACGTATTGTTGAAGCCTGGCTTGAGGAATTTTGAGCATACTTTACTAGCATGTGAGATGAGTGCAATTGTGGGGTCTTTTGAACATTCTTTGGCATTGCCTTTCTTTGAGATTGGAATGAAAAATTAACATTTTCTGGTTCTGTGGCCACTGCTGAGTTTTCCAAATTGCTGACAGATTGAGTGGAGCACTTTCACATCATCATCTTTTAGGATTTGAAATAGCTCAGCTGGAATTCCATCACCTCCACTAGCTTTGTTTACAAGTACATTATTATATGCCTTCCAGATGCATAAGAGTAGGGTGTTAATACTTTTACCATAAAATCATTAATATATTAATGAAAGATGAGTAAAATTATTTTCCAATTATTTATTTTGGCATTTGCTCTTCCAATTACTGTTCTATGCATATTCATCCACTTGCCCAATAAAATATTATTTAGTACCTATCTGTGTCAAGCTGTATTTTGCCACTGGAAACATGATAATGTAGAAAGCAGATAATGTCCTATCCATTTTAGATCTTATATTCTAGTCAGAGGAGTCAAGCAAAATAAGTAATCAAAAGCAAATACTCTAGAATACTAACTTTGGAGAGTAAATAAGTGCTGTGAAGAAACTTAATGATGTACCAGAGTGACTTGATGGGTGGAATACAATAGAATGGGTGGCCAGGGAATGACTATAGGACCATATATTGTCATCAGAGAATATGAGGTCATGTGAAAGTCCAAATTTATTCATTGGCTAAATAATTGGAATCATATAGATCATAAAAAGTCTTTTATATTTTTCTAATTAATAGGCTTTTTATGTGAGACATAGCAAAATACATTAGTAAATGGTCATTCTTAAAATCATATGGAAAACTGACTAATTGCAAAAATACCAAAGACACAACAGAGAATCCAGTTATGTGGCTATTGAGTTAATTCATGTTACTTAGACTAAAAAGGTAGCAGTGGAGATGAAATGAAGATGAGTTTGAGTTATATTTTGATAGAACTGAAAGGACTTGTGTTTGTATTGGACATGGCAGTGTAGTTAAAAAAAAAAAAAGAATGAAGGTCTCATGAGTATTTGCATTCAGCATCTGTGTTGATGGTAGAGTCATCTGGTAAGATATGAAGAATGTGGGGGAAAGTAGGGCTGAGGGAAGGGCAAACAAGTATAAGGTATGATGTGTGCTAATATCAAAATGCAATTGGAGATACTAGGAAATAGCTAGAAAAAATATTTTGAAACGTATAGCAGAAGACCTAAAGAGACAAATACTTTAAAGGCATGTGTATATATGTCAATACTGCTGTCTTGATTTATCCCACCCTCTTCTCCCCTTGCTGTGTCCACCACCTATTAACAACAGGTAGTAAATGGGAAGCTGCTGTACAACACAGGGAGCCCAAACCAGTGCTCTGTGCTGACCTAGAAGTGTGGGTTGGGAGAGAAGCTCAAGAAGAATGATTATTCTGCAATTAAAAAAAAAAAAAAAAGACCCATGTACATAGATGTCTTTAAAAGCATTGGAGGGAGGTGGGCCTAAATGTGTGTTCTGGCACATCTCAACATTTAGTTTTAATTATAGAGGATCCACGGAGAAGGCAATGGCACCTCACTCCAGTACTCTTGCCTGGAAAATCCCACGGATGGAGGAGCCTGGTGGGCTGCAGTCCATGGAGTCGCTGAGGGTTGGACATGACTGAGCGACTTCACGTTCACTTTTCACTCTCGTGCACTGGAGAAGGAAATGGCAACCTACTCCAGTGTTCTTGCCTGGAGAATCCCAGGCACAGGGGAGATGTTGGCCCACCATCTATGGGGTTGCATAGAGTCAGACACGACTGAAGCAACTTAGCAGCAGCATAGAGGATCCAGCAAAGAAGTTTAAAAAGTGGTCAGTGAAAAAAAGAAAACAAAAAGTGAGAGAACATACTGTCACATGAACATATATCAAAAAAGAACTGAGTGTTGAGAGACATCAAGTTCTAAGTGAAGCAAAACAATGCTAAGATGAAAGAATATGCCATAAGAAAAGTGCTCACATAATTTACATTATGGAACCTGCTCTACTTGACAAGGTTAGTTTCACTGGGCTGGTTGACAGGGGAGTAATCTGGGGCTAGATTAATGCCAAAACAAAAAAAAAAAAAAAAAGAGTTAAGGAAATGGCAACAGAGTTTTATGACCCCTTCAAATATCAAAATTTGAGGGAAATTATTTTTATAGACAGAGATGTGATGGCTATGATTGAGGAGTAAGGACATTATTAAAGATTCAGTCAAAAAATAACATAATTTCAGAGAGGGCGCCTAAGATGGTGGAGGAATAGGACAGGGAGACCACTTTCTCCCCCACAAATTCATCAAAAGAACATCTCAACACTGAGTAAAATCTACAGGGCAGCTTCTGAATGCTGGCAGAGGACATCAGGCATCCAGAAAAGCAAAACATTGTCTTCAAAAACAGGTAGGAAAAATNTTTTAAAGCAAAACAAACTAAAAATTAATTTAAAAAATAACATAATTTCAGTAGTACAGTTCTTGTGAAAATAAAGGCAACTCAATCTAAACACAAGCATGGGTTTGGAGTGGTATGTGTAATCCATTATAGAAGCAGAAAAGTTTATGAACTTCAACATTAAAGAAGAAGATTACCTAAGTTAAAAGTGAAGTTTTGTAGATTTAGCATTATGCAACAGAGAGAGTTTCTGCCTGATTGCTTCCATTTCATTAAATGACTTAATAAATGTAAAGCTCTTGGAACAGTGTCTGGCCCCGGGTACATATAAGTGTTAGCTTTGAAAATTTCTTGATGTAATATGAAGCAAAGTCATTAGCAGAACACAATAGGAGGGCAGAAAAGTGTAAAAAGGGGGAAAAATGTGAAATAATTATTCTTAAGAAGGAACATTTCTTTATTCTGGGAGTTTCACCCTGCTCCCACGTATAAAGAACCTTATTTGCTTGACTCCATTAGGTTTTTTCTGATCCTTTACTCATTTTGTCCCTAGAGAGGTAGAAAACATATTAGAAAATTTTTAAATAATACAGTGGAAAGGTATAGTTTTGTTCCACCTGTTTCCACTTGACAGTAATTTCTTTGAAGTGAGCAAGCTGTCTCCTTCATTCCTCCATGACCTGACATCAATTTAACTGGGTTAAAGCTCCTTCAAAGCTGAGATCTGTCTTGGTCCATCACTGCCCAACACTGGAATGATGAAGGATTGATGCCTCTAAACTGTGGTGCTGGAGAAGACTCTCAACAGTCGCTTGGAGAGCAAGGAGATCAAACCAGTCAATCATAAAGGAAATCAACCCTGACTATTCATTCATTTATGCTGAAGCTCCAATACTTTTGCCACCTAATGCTAAGAGCCAACTTATTGGAAAAGACCCTGATGCTGGGAAAGATTGAAGGCAAGAGAAGAAGGGGGTGACAGAAGATGAGACGGTTGGATGGCATCACTGAATCAATGGACATGAGTTTGAGCAAACTCAGGGAGATGGTGAAGGACAGGGAAGCCTGGTGTACTTCAGTTCATGGGGTCACAAATAGTCAAATACAACTGAGTGACTGAACAACAACTTGCCTATAAACATAAGACATGTCCTCCAACTTAGGTTTTATTCATGAATAAAATCAATGATGTGTCCTCTGTCTACTACCCTTTGTCTTACTGGACACATCGTCTAAAACAAAAGTACACTTAACACATCTCATTCGAAATTACAGCTCTCCTCCTAAAATCATTGGTTTTGTAGTTTGGGACAAATTAATTAGTATATCTTTAAATCAATTTCCACATCAATTAAGTATGACGATCTAACACTGATTAAAAGTATGTTTTCCAGTTAGTGAATGCTTTACAATGTAAGCTCTTTTTTAATGTAAATTCATAATAAGGGTCAACTGAGTGAAACTAAAGTAGGAAAATAATAGCACAGGAAACCATTGGAGAAAGAGGAAGAGAGTATATACATATTTAGAAAGTCTCAATTAGATCACAGACATTTTTAGACTCAGTTGGGAGATAATTCTTCAAATGGCACATCAAAAATCAAAAGCTATTCTTTACTTCACTTCCCAAATTGTTTATAGGGAAGGTGACAAGTTAAATGTGGGAGGACTACGAATAGATTTCCAACCCAAGCTGGCAACATAATACCATGAAAATGACAAGACTGTCTTCTAGGATCCAAATTGGAGTCTATTGTTTTATTTGTTAAGGTTAGTGCTAAATATTCATCAATGTAAACATTTATGCAATAGTTTTATTGGTAGAGGTTGTGGACTTGCTTGCTAAAGGGGAAAGATTTAATTGTACTGATGCTTAACATAATGTTTGAATGATGAAAGGATAATCACAAAAGATACATGAAGTAAATTTGTTTTGTTTTGGGGTTTGTTTTCTTCTTCAACACCCTCTTGAAAAGAAACAAGGAGTTGACAAGAAAAGATGGTATTTCAGGCAGAGGGAAAAACATGTGCAATGCTATGGAGATGAATGAGAAGTGCTTAGGAAATAGAATTTAAAATATGAGGCAGTGTCTACAGGTAGAAGTAAGTACCTGCAGGTTTGTGGTCCACAAAGAAGTTTGAATTTTATTCTTGAAGGGAAACTGGAGTAAGGCACTAAGAAAGGAAGTGGTATGAAAAGATGTGTTTTATTTCCTTTTTTTTTTTTTTTTTTTTGACAGGATACAATGAAAGCCTGTAAAAAAGATTGTTAACCATAAGTTACATGAGACTTGAATAAAGCCTGATTGTGATAGATTGTCTTATTATTCACTCTAGGAAAATAACACATCTACTCCCCATGTGACTTGCAATGATTCCCTGTAAACAATGTAGACTTCCCTGGCCTGCAGACTGGCTTGGTAATGTGTCTTGCTTGGACCCATGAACTGGAAATGGAATAATACAGCATTATTCCCATGGAAATGCTTTAAGAGTCAATGGGTATATTTTCCTTTTACTCACCCATTTTCTTCTGTGATAATAACAGTAAGTCCCCAAGAGTTCTGATACCCAGGCTGCCTTTTAAGTCTGAAAATCAGAATGTGGAAACATGTGCAGCAGAGGCTGTAAGTCTGTCAGCACTTGCTGGCAGCTAACATGAGAGTTAGAGAAATGTTTATGTTGGAGACCACTGAAATTTGGAGTTTCCTGTTATCACCGTAATATATTAATAAAATACACTTACTTAAAACTGCATCAGTAGGAGTGAAGAAAGAGTGGATCAAGAAAAGATATAAGCAGGTTCACAAAAAATTAGATAAAGAATAAGAAAACTCAAAGGTGATTCTTAGTCACCGCAATGGATAACTAATCACTATTACAGTGCATGCACTATACTCATTTTATTTTCAAAACAATGCTACAATATAAATATTGTATTTCTCTTTTGTAGGTGAAATACTTTACACACAGAAAATCTGTCTTAGATGAAATAAATTGTTAATAGGAAAACAAGGATGCAGTATCACACCCCACTGTTAATGAAGGAGGAGGAATAAATTTGTGGATAATGATGAGTAATAAAGATAGGATTTTCTCAATTGTAAGTGATAGACTCCCTTGGAGTATAATCAGTGATCCATGTCTCTGGTATGTTCAAAGAATTTATCAAACTATGATTACTGTTAGAAACAATATCTTCAAACTATGATTTTTGTTAGAAACAACATCTACATACCACGGATTTGATTTCTTTTACATGGCTTAATTCTTAAGTAGTTTCCAACAGCAAGTGACAAATATGGTTGCCTGCAATTTAGAGATCATGTCACAGAGGAAAATAGCCAAATTAAAAGAAACTTTTTGAAAAGAATTTTATTTGGTCTACTAGAGCCAGGTGTCTATCTCCTGGAATAATCACTGTGGACTAAGGAATGACTAACTAGGTCAGCAGTTTGAGATGTGCAAAATAATGAGACTATCCCTTGAGAACTAGTTAAAGTTGCTAAAGTTTATTATAAAAAGTAAGTTGGGGATAGGTATAATAAAGTAAAAATATGTAAATACATACAATGGTTTTTTACAAATTTATTTTGAGGTTTATGTGGTATATCTGGTGACAGTTAATTGTATATTGTTGGTACTCAGAAGAAACACTTGAAATAAAAGTTTTTAATTATTGGTATATAGACAGAAATTAAAGACTTAGGTCTTTACTATTTCTATGACTACTTTCAGTAAATTTTATGCTAATTTACTTTGCCAAATTTAAATTTCATAATTTAAAATTAATTTGAATAATCAATACATTAAAATTCAATATCTGCATATATTCATATATGAATGTATTTTATTCTATATAAAATAAGCTATAAACACATATACATGAACATACATATACACACACACACACACACACACCATGTTTGTCTTGATGGAATTATGTCATTAAAATTATTCTCACTTTTATAAAAATTTTTCATCACAGGCTAGTTCTTCAATTATCAAACCATATCCTGACAATGAAACACAAAGGCCAACATCATCATGTGTACCCAGAGATGTGAAGAAAGAATGAAACAATTATAGGCAATCACATTTAAGTTAGATATATCTGGATCTTTGTTCAAGTGCTCTTTTAAGCTATTGTGGAGAGAAAATTTAAAAACAAAAAAACTATTATGGAATTGCATCCTCCTCGGTTCATCAGTCTGTAAGTGATATCCAACCTAAAGCTGCATCATACTGTAAAATCCTTCACCTGGGCAAGTTGATAACTAAAAACATGCTTTTTAGAAATAAAGTTATATTAAATGGTAAAAAAAAAAACTATTATAGAATCAAAAGATTAGTATACATTTTGTTTTATAAGATTAAAAGAAAAACTGATATTTTGCATTCAGGCAGCTTGGTAAGTGTCCATAGTATAGTCTGGCAGAGTAAATATTTTCTCGTTTTGAATCTAAAAGGCAAGGAGTGACTTGTTTAAAAAAAAAAAAAAATATATATATATATATATATATATATATATCCTATTTAAGGAAAGTGATATAATCCTGAAATGTTCAAACCCAATTAGAATTAGGATAAATTAAGTTTATTATACTAGGTTGGCTAATGAGTGTTTATTATACTAGGTTGGCTAATGAGTGGAGAAAAACAACAGAATACTGTAAACATACTAAACAAAGTAAGTGTCTAGAAAAAGCACATTATAAAAGTCAAAATGTAGTACCAGTCAATTTAGCAACTGTTCTAAACAGTCTGGATTAATTTTAATGAAAAATTCATTTTCCAAGTACCCTGGAAATTAATATAGAATGAATACAAGTCTTAATTCAAAGTTGTTATAAGAATTTGTTTCAAAATCCTTTTCAACACTGTAATTTACAGAGCAAAAACATGCAATGAATGCCATGGATTCCCTACTGCCTATAAATGTTCTCTTTATTTCTTCCCAGTCTCCTTAATGCATTTATAGAACTATGATCCTTTCTTTACACTCATACTTTCATTTCACTTTACATTTGTTTTTAGTTGTTGTCCTTAGACACTCTGCATAAAAACATCAATTTGAAACAACTGAAAAGAGAAATGATGAAAATATCAACACAAAGAATCATATTTTTATATTAATTAAGGCATATGACCATTTTGTATTGACTGTTAGGTAACAAGTGCTGTAAACATTTACAAAACCAATTATTTTCACTAATTATTTTTTATTAGTATTTTTCCTGAGAGTTTGTGTGAATTATAATGTTGTAATTGAAGTGTTTTGTTGTTGCTGTTGTTGCATTTTCCTTTTTTGTTTTTGTTCCTATTAAAGGTTTAAGGGGAAATTGAAAAAGCTGTTTGAGATGGTTACAATATCATTAGCAAGAAACTTTATTTTTTAAATTTTTTTAGTTTTATTTATTTGTTTGTTTTTCACTTTACAATACTGTATTGGTTTTGCAATACATTGACATGAATCTGCCACAGGTGTACATGAGTTCCCAACCCTGAACCCCCCTCCCGCCACCTTCCCCATATCATCTCTCTGGGTCATCCCAGTGTACCAGCCCCAAGCATCCTGTATCCTGTATCGAACCTAGACCAGAGATTCATTTCTTAGATGATAGTATACATGTTTCAATGCCATTCTCCTAAATCGTCCCACCCTCTCCCTCTCCCACAGAGTCCAAAAGTCTGTTCTTTACATCTGTGTCTCTTTTGCTGTCTTGCATACAGGGTTATCATTACTATCTTCCTAAATTCCATATATATGTGTTAGTATACTGTATTGGTGTTTTTCTTTCTGGCTTACTTCACTCTGTATAATCGGCTCCAGTTTCATCTACCTCATTAGAACTGATTCAAATGTATTATTTTGAATGGCTGAGTAATACTCCATTGTGTATATATACCACAGCTTTCTTATCCATTCGTCTGCTGATGGACATCTAGGTTGCTTCCATGTCCTGGCTATTATAAATAGTGCTGCAATGAACATTGGGGTACACATGTCTCTTTCAATTCTGGTTTCCTTGGTGTGTATGCCCAGTAGTGGGATTGCTGGATCATAAGGCCAAAGAACTAAATAGGCATTTCTCCAAAGAAGACATACGGATGGCTAACAAACACATGAAAAGATGCTCAACATCACTCATTATCAGAGAAATGCAAATCGAGACCACAGTGAGGTACCATTCACACCAGTCAGAATGGCTGCAATCCAAACGTCAAAAGCAATAAATGCTGGAGAGGGTGTGGAGAAAAGGGAACCCTCTTACACTGTTGGTGGGAATGCAAACTAGTACAGCCACTATGGAGAACAGTGTGGAGATTCCTCAAAAAACTGCAAATAGAACTGCCTGATGACCCAGTAAGAAATTTTAAATAAAATAATTGTCTATAAAACTCCATAGCAGGTTATTCAATTAAAAAAAAATTAAGGACTTTGTAATATGATATCCCTTTGTGGGAGGAAAGCAGGCAGCTTAGAATAATTTCTTCCTCTCTTGAGATTTAAGCAGGCTAACATATTGAACATATAATATAGATATTCAAGTTTCATTGTTCAAACAAATGCAACACATATATTCCAATTTTCATCATTTATTACAATTTATATTTAAGGAATTTTAGTTTTTTCTGAATCTTGAGTGCTCAATAGTTTTCTAGTGAGTTATATGCTCTACTATTTCTATTAGAATTCATATTACTGAGAGAAAGGTAAATTTTATTTTTCTATGAATATCACTAATGTGATTTTTAGTAGTTAAAATTCAAATTGAAACAATATAATTATTGAGATGATAATGATCATATTAAGACAAATTTGATATTGATTATAATATAATTTAGTGATATTCTATTCTGTTTCAAGAAATTTATGCAATAAATAATATGAGGAATGAAAACTGTTGAGGAAATGATAACTACCAATTTGGAGCATTACAATAGAATAAATCTCTAAAACAATATACCTTAAGCCTATGCTTTATTTGACATTAATATATTTTAATATTTCCCCTTCCAAAAATTATGTATGTAGGAAGATATCAAAGATTGAGTCAGTTATGTTCAATAGAACGATTTAGGTATATTTAGGCTTGATGTTGCAGCTTCCCAGGTGGCTCAGTAGGTAAAGAATCTGCCTGCAATGCAGAAAACGCAAGAGACTTCAGTTCAGTCCTTGAGGTGGGGAGATCCCCTAGAAGAGGGCATGGCAAGCCATCCCAGTATCTTTGCCTAGAGAATGCCATGGACATGGGAGTCTGACAGGCTACAGTCCATAGGGTCACAAAGAGTCAGGCATGACTGAAGCAACTGTGCATGAGCTCAAGGCTTGATGCTAAACTGGCACATTGAAGCAAGAAAGCTGATGTGACTGCAAATGTACTGTCTCCTAGGAAAAGACCCACTCCAGAAATAAAAACCTGGGGCCTGTTAGTATATCAGTAATTCAGCAAAAAACATTCTGGGATAAAAGGGTATATGTAAGCAAAACCTTAAAAAAACACAAACATAAACTATAAACCCTTAACTACAACAACAACAACAAAATATTATGTTGGAACTGCCTAAGGAAAAAAAAAAAAGTAAAGATGCATTTTCCTACTTCTCTGGGGACTACCCAGAGGCCGGATACAATGATACCACTGTTGTCAATGGGCAGTGACACAGCAGTAGTCAACAATGGGAGACTTGACTGTCCTTTAAGAGACTGCAGGGGAGTTCTATTTGTGATAGAAGAATATAATGACAGGGAAGCAAGAGAGAGAGGAAAGGGGTACAGAAAAGGAGTGGAAGGGGGCAAAAGAGAGAGAGGAGAAAGAATGAGTGAAAAACAATGATTTTAAAAAGAGACTGTGTAATGATTAAGAGGAACCATACTAGTGGTGAGAGACACATGCTCAGTGGGAGAGAGAAGAGCATGTAGATTGGAGTTATGCAGGAGAGTAGAAAAATGCTCACTAGAAAATGAGTTGTTTGTGTGAACCAAAGTTCACCTGGGCATTTTTAGATTTTATTTCTTTTCCTTATTGCAGGGGTGGATTGTGGAAGACATTGTAGAGACTTTATTTTACATCAACATGTTTGGGCTAAAAACAGTGAACTCTGAGTTAACAGTTACTGATACTCAAATTATACACCTAGGAAAAAAAGTTTTGAGAAGTATGTATTATAGTTAATTTCTAAAGCAAGACAATATTGATTTTATATGATTAAATATGGAATTGGGGACCAGTGGAACTAAATAATAGATTGTAATACTCTGGGAATATTTATGAAAGCTCCAGAATGATTGTCTTAAAAGGCAGCTATGATTTATGTTTGGCCTAATTGATTGCACTAATATAATTTGCTTATGGGCAGCTATCAGCAAAGACTTCAAAGAATATTTTTTATGACAGTACACAGAATAAAAAATTATAAAACTAACGGTTTACAACAGCTTACATGAACTATTTTGTTTCAATATTAATATATATGACCCAGAACAACTCATTCACAAAGACTGTCATATTCTTAGCATGGAGAGGATATATAACATTTTCACAAGATATTCTGAAATGCCTCTAAGTTATTTCTGGCAAGAAAAAAAAAAAAGAATCCCAAATTATAAATTATTCTCTCATGCATTTTGAGTTAAAATTATACAAAATACATGGAAAAATTACATATGGTAAGTAAAATCATTTGCTTTCAAAACCAAGAGAAACTGCCTTGCTTTCCTCTAAATGCAACCATAAAATTCTAAGAGCGATAAGCATGTCTTTTTTCATCTTTGAGTTGCTCATAATGCCTAGCATGGTTGTTGTTTCATCTCTAACTCATGTCCGACTCTGCAACCCCAGGGACTGCAGCACACTAGGGTTCCCTGTTCTTCACTATCTCCCTGAATTTGCTCAAACTCATGTCCATTGAGTCTATGATGCCATCCAACGATCATGAATTCAGTTCAGCTCAGTTCAGTTCAGTTCAGTTCAGTCGCTCAGTCGTGTCTGACTCTTTGCGACCCCATGAATCGCAGCATGTCAGGTCTCCCTGTCCATCGCCAACTCCTGGATTTCACTCAGACTCATGTCCATCAAGTCAGTGATGCCATCCAGGAATCTATCCTCTGTCGTCCCCTTCTCTTTCTGCCCTCAATCCCTCCCAGCATCAGAATCTTTTCCAATGAGTCAACTCTTCTCATGAGGTGGCCAAAGTACTGGAGTTTCAGCTTTAGCCTCATTCCTTCCAAAGAAATCTCAGGGCTGATCTCCTTCAGAATGGCCTGGTTGGATCTCCTTGCAGTCCAAGGGACTCTCAAGAGTCTTCTCCAACACTACAGTTCAAAAGCATCAATTCTTCAGTGATCAGCTTTCTTCACAGTCCAACTCTTACATCCATACATGAACACTGAAAAAACCACAGCCTTGACTAGATGGATGTTTGTTGACAAAGTAATGTCTCTGCTTTTTAATGGCTATGTAGGTTGGTCATAACTTTCCCTCCAAGGAGTAAGCATCTTTTAATTTCATGGCTGCAGTCACCATCTGCAGTGATTTTGGAGCCCCCCAAAATAAAGTCAGCCACTGTTTCCACTGTTTCCCCATCCATTTCCCATGAAGTGATGTGACCAGATGCCATGATCTTAGTTTTCTTAATGTTGAGCTTTAAGCTAACTTTTTGACTCTCCTCTTTCACTTTCATCAAGAGGCTTTTGAGTTCTTCTTCACTTTCTGCCATAAGGGTGGTGTCATCTGCATATCTGAGGTTATTGATATTTCTCGTGGCAATCTTGATTCCAGCTTGGGCTTCATCCAGCCCAGGATGTACTCTGCATATAAGTTAAATAATCAGGGTGACAATATGCAGCCTTGACATACTCCTTTTCCTATTTGGAACCAATCTGTTGTTCCATGTCCAGTTCTAACTGTTGCTTCAGACCTGAGTACAGGTTTCTCAAAGGCAAGTCAGGTGGTCTGGTATTCCTATCTCTTTCAGAATTTTCCACAGTTTCTTGTGATCCACACAGTCAAAGGCTTTGGCATAGTCAATAAAGCAGAAATAGATGTTTTTCTGGAGCTCTTTTGCTTTTTCCATGATCCAGAAGATGTTGGCTACTTGGTCTCTGGTTCCTCTGCCTTTTCTAAATCTAGCTTGAACATTTGGAAGTTCATGGTTCACGTATTGCTGAAGCCTAGCTTGGAGAATTTTGAATGATACTTTACTATAGTGTGAGATGAGTGGAATTGTGTGGTAGTTTGAGCATTCTTTGGTATTGCCTTACTTTAGACAAAGATAAATATTTATATCTATCTTTTAAAACATTTATATATATATTAATTTCATGAATTTGAGAGTCACTTGGAAGTTTATATATGAATTTAAGTGGTTGAGTGCATCTCATAGCATTGTGTGGGAAGCTCATACCATAGTAAGAATCAATATTAAATGATTCCTAAACATCATTTAATATTATGAAATTTATTTATAATTATATTTTTGAATACAATTAAATATATTGCATTTGATATTTACTATAATTTAATTACATACATGATTATTATATATAAATCAGGAATAACATTAAAGAAAGAAAATTTTTTTAAAATAGCAAAAACAGAAATCAACAGAGGCCAGAAAATTTGGGATAAAGAAAGGAAATTTATAGAAACAAATGTAGAACCCAAGAGAATAGAGATAATTTATCTCCAGTATTATAGTAAATCAAACTATGTGGGCCAATTCACTCCCCACAGTGTGTTTTAATTGGAATCTTGTTAAAAAGTGTACTTTGGAGAGATTAGATGTCTTAAAGATATGTAGGTTTCTTACTGATGAATAAAAAATGTGTCTGATTTTAGTGAATACTCTTTCCCAACTTACAAGGTTTTATACATCTTTAAATTTCTGGATGAAGTATATTTAATGTAATTTAAATTGTGTTATATTTCAGTAGCATGCTTACATATTTGAAACTTATATAATAATTTAGCCTTCCTTTCCATGCAAAAATAAGCAATAGATTTTAATAACTTCTGAGGAAGTCTGTGGTTATAGCTTTAAAATCTTTTTTTTTTTTCAAAAAATTTTAAGTCATTTAAAAATTCTCATTTCTCAAAGAATATATGTGAATGCCCTGGAATGGAGATGAAACCAAGAAAGAAAGAAGATTCATTTTTCTGTAACGCCTTTCACTCAGAGATTTTTATGTAAGCAGAATTTAAAACAAGTTAACACATAAATTATTTAAAATATTTTAAAACTCTTATTTCTATCTAACATAAACATAATAAAGTTGAAAAACCTTAAGTGTAAATTGTATCACCACAAAGTAAACACACTAGAGTACCACCAAGATTAATAGAATATCAGAAAAATCACTTTATTTCTCTTTCCAAGTAACTAACCCAATCTTTCTCCTCAAAGGAAATCGATAGTCCTACAACCATTACTCATTTTGCATGATTTAAATCTCTATGTAAAAGTGTTGAATCACTACATGTTATTTTATGTCTATCATTCAAAATATTTTGAGTTTTACCCCTTAGGTAGTATAGTATTTTATTTTCTTATTATGATACAGATTATATTGCATGAATAATCCACAATTTATATTCTATTGTTGATGAACAATTGTCTATCAACAGTAGAATATAAATGGGGTCACAAAGAGTCTGACACGACTGAGCGACTGAACTGAACTGAACTGAATCCTACTCTGAACGTTTTTACATCTTTTGTATATAGATATAGACATGTGAAGTGAAATTGCTCAGTAGTGTCCAACTCTTTGCGACTCCATGGACTGGAGCCTACCAGGCTCCTTCATGGAATTTTCTAGGCAAGAATACTGGAGTGGGTTGCCATTTCCTTCTCCAGATATAGACATAGATACCCATCAGAGTCATATTTCCTAGTTATACATTGTGCATATTTTTCCCTTTGGTAAATGCCACCAAAGAGTTTTACAAAATGGACATACTATTTTAATTTATATTCTACCAGTAGGGAATCAGAATTTGAACTGTTTCATATAGTAGGAAATGGTAACTCACTTCAATATTATTGCCAGGAAAATTCCATGGGCAGAGGAGACTGGGAGGCTATAAGTCTATGGGATTGCAAAGAGTCAGAAACGACAGAGAGACTAAGGGCACATGCAAATTTTTGCTAACACTCTGTACACTTTGTATTATGAATTTTTTAAAAAATAAACTCTTCTATTGGCATAAAAGAGTATCACATTGTGGTTCAATTTGCATCTCTATGGTGAGCAATGCGTTTAAATGTATTAATATTTTCATATTTTTAAACATTTTGATATACTCTTTTGTAGTGTGCTGACTGAGGTCTAATGGCACATTTCTCTTTCATATTGTCTGTCTTTTTATTATAGAGACTTAGATATTATTTATAAAATCTAAATATAAGTTTTCAGTTCTTTATTAAATATTATGTCCTATTTTATGACATTGTTTTTACTCTAAATGGTATGCAATGTTTTCTAATCTTAATGTAGTCCAATTCAAGAATGTTTTTCTTTATGTTGGTAAATTTCGTGTTCTGCTTTCAAAAAACAAAAAAACAAAACAAAACAACAACAAGTCCCTATCCCAAAGTTATAAAGATATATTATTGAGTGTTTCTCCTGAAATACTTATTATTTTATCTTTCCAGTTCACCATTATCATACATTTTAAATTTACTTTTGTGTATTATATGTAATCAATAGGATCAGTTCAGTTGCTCCGTTGTGTCTGGCAGCACTCCAGGCTTCCCTGTCTACCACGAACTCCCAGAGCTTGCTCAAACTCATGTCCATTGGGTCAGTGATGCCATCCAACCATCTCATCCTCTATCATCCCCTTCTCTTTCTGCCTTCATTTTTCCCCAGCATTAGGGTCTTTTCCAACGTGTCAATTCTTTGCATCAGGTGGCTGAAGTTTTGGAGTTTCAGCTCCAGCATCAGTCCATTCAATGAATATTCAGGACTGACTTCCATTAGGATTGACTGGTTTGATCTCTTCACGGTTCAAGGGACTCTCAAGAGTCTTCTCCAACACCAAGTTCAAAAGCATCAATTCTTTGGCATATACATTATAAATGATGTATATAGTATATATTATACATAATCAATAGTTTTGAAAATATTTTCTTTTCCCATTGAGTTTTATAGGCATCTTTGTAGTAAATTAAGTGATTATGTGTGTTTAAGACTATTTCTGGACTCTGTTCTGTTGTATTTGTCTAGCTTTGCATCTACATACAAAGGTTTATACCAAATCACTTTCAGTTAATCTTGATATCTGTGTCTAAGTTCTCCAATTTTATTTTGTGTTTCATTTGGAATTTCATTTCCTTCCCTTCTGCATTTTGTACCAACGTTTTTAAACAGCTTCTGATTAGCTGGAGCTTGTGCAGCTTCTAAAGAGAATGTCTACATCTGTAGAGAATGTAGTAGTTTTTGAAATAACCTAGCTCAAGAACCACTAAAATGGCATAAACTCTGAGGAAGTTCCAAAGAACGATAAGCAAATCACGCCACCACAGACATGCCTGCGAAATTGGAGTTGATACCTAAATACATCTAGTGTAGTCTCAGAGATACCGTTCCTGCTAACGATACCTATTGTCATATGAGAACAAGAAAATTTCATTTCTTCCCCACCAAAAAGAGACAAGTCTAATTTTTCAAAACTAAAATTAATATTCGAAAATCTCGTGTAGTCCCCTGTGCCACAATGTGAAAATCATGGATATATTTCATAGCTTTAAAGCAAACAACTTTAGAAGACTTTGGGGAACTTTTAGCATGGACTGTATCTTACATGATATAGAAGTTTCATGAATTGTAAAAGATGTGATAGTGGTATTTTTTTTGATAAATTAATTTAAAAATAATTAAAAAAATAAATAATTAAAAAATTTAATTATTTTATTTTTTGTCTTTGCTATTTTTTATGCTTTTATTCAAATTTATTTTTGATTGGAGGATAATTGCTTTACAATGTTGTATTGATTTCTGCTCTACAACAATGTGAATCAGCCATAAGTATACATGTGTCTCCTCCTTCTGGAGCTTCCCTCCCTCTCACACCCCCACCCTACCCCTCTAGGTCATCACAGAGCACCATGCTGAGCTCCCTGTGGTTTACAGCAGCTTTCTACTTCTTATCTGTTATAGATACATTCTGAAGCATTTATGGTTAAAATATGCTTTCTGATTGTTGCTTTATATAAGTGAAAGAAAGTGAAAATTACTCAGTTATTTCTGACTGTTTGCAACCCCATGGACTATACAGTCTATGGAATTCTCCAGGTCAGAATATTGGAGTGGGTAGCCTTTGCATTCTCCAGGGGATCTTTCCAACCTAGAGATTGAGCCCAGGTCCCCCACTTTGCAGGCAGATTCTTTACCAGTTGAGCCACCAGGGAAGCCTGTTGCTTTATACAATGAATGATAAATGCACAGAAAAACAAATATATTAGGAGGAGATGCAGGAAACAATATTGACTTTTTTTTTTTTTTTAAAGCTGGTGATAGGTATCTGGGGATTCAGTATCTTAATCTATTTACTTTTGTATATTTTGAAAATTTCCATAACTGAGTTAAAAATAAATGTATATGTTATTCCATTTGAAAGAAAAATATTAACGAGCACACACATACAAACTTACATTTACTCCTTAATTTAAATATGTAAAACACCTTGTTAATAGTTCAGTTCAGTCCAGTCACTCAATCATGTCTGACTCTGCAACACCATGGACTGCAGTATGGGTTGCAAAGGCATAAGAGTCATCTAATGGAAATGATGAATTTTATAGCAATAGGAAAACTTGTGTTTATATGTATAGCAGTTAACCAATGAGTACACGTTATAAAAGGAAACTCACATCTAATATAAGAAGCTAATTTATTAGTTTCACTAGACAAATAGCCTTATAGAAAATTATAAAATAAAAATAGTTTTATTAAAATAAATATATTTCACATAGTTTTGTTCAAATGTCTTCTTTCTGTTGTGTTTTTTTCCACAAATATTTAGCTCATACAGTGTCATACAATAAATATTTTGAAATATTCAGTATGGACTTTGCAATTCAGGAGATGCAAGAGGGCTCATGTTCAGTCCCTGAATTGCAAAGAACCCCTAGAGGAGGGCATGGCAACCCACCCCAGTATTCTTGCCAGGAAAATCTCATGAACAGAGGAGCATGGAAGATTAAGCCTTATGGAGTAACAAGGAGTCAGATAAGACTGAAGTAACTGAAGCAATGTACACATGCATTTTGATGTTGCTATTATCAAAAACAAAGCTCCTATAACTTTTAATATCATTTTTATCCCAAGAATTACTTCTCACCAATTACTTATTTCATGGTGAAGTACTCTTCATTATCATCATTATGGTTATGACTTAATTTTTTTATAATGAAAACATTTCATTCCACCAATTTTCTTTGTTTTTCACTATAGAAGTGATTTTATTTTATTCTTTTTATTGTTGCATTAGTAATGATAATTTCTTGAATATAAAAAGGAAAAATGTTCCATTTGAGATAATTTGTAATCATAAAAGTTAGGTTTAAAAATGGATTTGATACTATATTTTATAACTATCCACTCCTGGTGGCTCAGATGGTAAAGAATTTGCCGGCAATGTGGGAGACCTGGGTTCAATCCCTGCATTGGGAAGATACCCTAGAAAAGGGAATGGCTACCTACTCCATATTCTTGTCTGGAGAATCTTATGGACAGAGGAGCCTGATGGGCTACATTCCATGGGTTGCAGAGTCAGACATGACTGAGCGATTAAGCATGCACATACTGCAGGCATCCTCACTACTAATATTCAGAAATGAAATAAAAACACAGGGGATGGAAGACAAATGAGAAGAAGTGCTATTTTATTAATGCCTTGGAAACATTCTAATAGGTTTTGATGGGACTCATAGCTCAGTTCAAAATGTAAAACTAGGACCTCCAGCAGTTTTTAATTTGAAATTTAGATTGCCAACTCTGTAAATCAGGCTGACCTCAAGTAAGCAATAACTTCCACACAGAGATGCTAGAGAGAGTGATAAACTACATAAACCTTTTTCAGAGTGGCAAATCTTGGTAGCATCTGTAGGAGATGGTAGAACAACCAAGCATACTACATGTGCAGAGGAAGTAGTGAGAGAGTCAATTCCTAGGCAGACTGATAAGCAGTCCAGGGTCCCTGAAGAGGAGAGAGGGGTCTGTGGCTCTGGAGGAGGATTTAGGGATCTACAGTTTTCAAGGAGGAGAAAAGGTCCAACTTTTCTTGTTTTTTTTTTTTTTTTCCCTACATACATTAGTTTTAGTCACATAAAATGTTTTTTGTTTTTTTCTTTAAGCCCAAAGCTGATGATTGCACAACAAAAAATTCACCCTTAACTCTGTACTAAGGATATGGCAACCCACTCCAATATTCTTGCCTAGAGAAACCCAGGGATGGAGGAGACTGGGCTGTGGTCTATGCGGTCGCACAGAGTCAGACACCACTGATGCGACTTAGCAGCAGCAGTAGCAGCAGCAAGGATTGTATAACAACAATGTACCCTGCTTGAGGTCATGTTTCTCCTTCTTGACAAAGTTTTGACTAACTTATTATCTTCAGTTCAGTTCAGTTCAGTTGCTCAGTCTTATTCCACATTTTGCGACCCCATGAATTGCAGCACGCCAGGCCTCCCTGTCCATCACCAACTCCTGGAGTTCACTCAGACTCACATCCGTCGAGTCAGTGATGCCATCCAGCCATCTCATCCTCTGTCGTCCCCTTCTCCTCCTGCCCCCAATCCCTTCTAGCGTCAGAGTCTTTTCCAATGAGTCAGCTCTTCGCATGAGGTGGTCAAAGTACTGGAGTTTCAGCCTCAGCATCATTCCTTCCAAAGAAATCCCAGGGCTGATCTCCTTCAGAATGGACTGGTTGGCTCTCCTTGCAGTCCAAGGGACTCTCAAGAGTCTTCTCCAACACCACAGTTCAAAAGCATCAATTCTTCAGCGCTCTGCCTTCTTCACAGTACAACTCTCACATCCATACATGACCACAGGAAAAACCACAGCCTTGACTAGATGAAATTAGTCAGCAAAGTAACATCTCTGCTTTTGAATATTCTATCTAGGTTGCTCATAACTTTTCTTCCAGGGAGTAAGCATCTTTTAATTTCATGGCTGCAGTCACCATCTGCAGTGATTTTGGAGTCCAAAAAAATAAAATCTGACACTGTTTCCACTGTTTCCCCATCTATTTCCCATGAAGTGATGGGACCAGATGCCATGATCTTCATTTTCTGAATGTTGAGCTTTAAGCAAACTTGGTCGCTCTCCACTTTCATTTTCATCAAGAGGTTTTGGAGTTCCTCTTCACTTCTGCCATAAGAGCGGTGTCATCTGCATATCTGAGGTTATTGATATTTCTCCCAGCAATGTTGATTCCAGCTTGTGTTTTTTCCAGTCCAGTGTTTCTCATGATGTACTCTGCATGGAAGTTAAATAAGTAAGGTGACAATATACAGCCTTGACATACTCCTTTTCCTCTTTGGAACCAGTCTTTTGTTCCATGTCCAGTTCTAACTGTTGCTTCCTGACCTGCATACAGATTTCTCAACAGGCTGGTCAAGTGATCGGTATTCTCATCTCTTTCAGACTTTTCCACAGTTTATTGTGATCCACACAGTCAAAGGCTTTGGCATAGTCAAGAAAGCAGAAATAGATGTTTTCCTGGAACTCTCTTGACTTTTCCATGATCCAGTGGATGTTGGCAATTTGATCTCTGATTCCTCTGTCTTTTCTCAAACCAGCTTGAACATCAGGAAGTTCATGGTTCACGTATTGCTGAAGCCTGGCTTGGAGAATTTTGAGCTTTACTTTACTAGCATGTGAGATGAGTGCTATTGTGTGATAGTTTGAGCATTCTTTGGCATTGCCTTTCTTTGGGATTGAAATGAAAACTGACCTTTTCCAGTCCTGTGGCCACTGCTTAGTTTTCCAAATTTGCTGGCATATTGAATGCAGCATTTTCAAGCATAATCTTTCAGGATTTGGAATACCTCAACTGGAATTCCATCACCTCCACTAGCTTTGTTTGTAGTGATGCTTTCTAAGGCCCACTTGACTTCACATTCCATGATGTCTGGCTGTAGATGAGTGATCACACCGTCATGATTATCTGGGTCATGATGATCTTTTTTGGACAGGTGTTCTGTGTATTCTTGCCACCCCTTCTTAATATCTTCTGCTTCTGTTAGGTCCAAACCATTTCTGTCCTTTATCGAGCCCATCTTTGCATGAAATGTTCCCTCGGTATCTCTAATTTTCTTGAAGAGATCTCTAGTTTTTCCCATTTTGATCTTTTCCTCTATTTATTTGCATTGATCGTTGAGGAATGCTTTCTTATCTCTTCTTGCTATTCTTTGGAACTCTGCATTCAAATGATTATATCTTTCCTTGTTATATTAAAACATATATTATGGGAGTGGATCTGATAACATCTTTCTATTGTTAGTTCTAAACCTGTCATCTTAAAGTGTAAATAGTGAAAGTGGATTTAGTAAGACCTTTACAATCTTGAGACTTTCTTTTTACTTACTGTAATAACCAAATGAAAAAGTATATAACTTCCTTACTAAGACTAGTGAGGGGGCACTCCTGTCTCCTTCTGATGTCTATGTCAGAAGCATTCTCTGTCGCTTTTTACTGGAATAAAACTTCTACTATACAAGAGCCTTGAGTGGTTAAGCCTGGTCTCTGGTACTGAAGCTCAATTTTCTTTGGAGATCATGACGCTGACATTGTTCAGTGTAAGCTATCAGTAGCATGAAAGAGTCTACAGAGTAGACTCTACCTTTAAGACACAATTAACCCAGCCATTTATTAAAAAGGCTGCCAATGAAATGCAAATATGCTGTCTCTTCAGTAATTTTAAATGTATAATCTATACAATACCCTAGATTGCATATTCATGCCAATGGTGCTAATTATCACCTGACTAATATTGTCTACCTCTACATAAATCACAGCTGTATTCTACATGACTCTCTTGAATACTAGATGTTATCTTGATTAATAACTCAAAATTCATCACACTATCTTTCCAAAAAATTTTTCTTTCACATGCATATCTATCAACAATAGCAAATCAATAATTCATTGAATGTCTGTGAGACCCAAGCACTGTTCTAGGAACTTAAAATAATCCTTAAAAAAAAAAAAAAAGAGCACCAACAACTAAAAACAAGTAAACATCAAATATTTTTGCCCTCATGTAGTTTATGTTCTGTGAGTATGGTCTCAGTGTGTCTGCCCTCTGATGCTGTCTTGCAACACCTACATCTTACTTGGATTTCTCTTACCTTGGGCGTGGGGGATCTCTTCACAGCTGCTCCAGCAAAGTGCACTAATCACACTAGGACCACAGCCTTATCTAACTCAATGAAACTAAGCCATGCCCACGGGGCAGCCCAAGATGGGCGGGTCATGGTGGAGAGGTCTGACAGAATGTGGTCCACTGGAGAAGGAAATGGCAAACCACTTCAGTATTCCTGCCTTGCGAACCCCATAAACAGTATGAAAAGACAAACTGATAGGATACTGAAAGAGGAACTCCCCAGGTCAGTAGGTAAGTATGCTACTGGAGATCAGTGGAGAAATAGCTCCAGAAAGAATGAAGGATGGAGACAAAGCAGACACAATACCCAGCTGTGGATGTGACTGGTGATAGAAGCAAGGTCCAATGCTAAAGAGCAATATTGCATATGAACCTGGAATATCAGGTCCATGAATCAAAGCAACTTGGAAGTGTTCAAACAAAAGATGGCAAGTGTAAACATCGACATTCTAGGAATCAGCAAACTAAAGTGGACTGGAATGGGTGAATTTAACTCAGATGACCATTATATCTACTACTGCGGGCAGGAATCCCTCAAAAGAAATGGAGTAGCCATCATGGCCAACAAAAGAGTCCAAAATGCAGTACTTGGATGCAATCTCAAAACGACAGAATGATCTCTGTTTGTTTCCAAGACAAACGATTCAATATCACGGTAATCCAAGTCTATGCACCAACCAGTAATGCTGAAGAAGCTGAAGTTGAACGGTTCTATGAAGATCTACAAGACCTTTTAGAACTAACACTCAAAAAAGATGTCCTTTTCATTATAGGGGACTGGAATGCCAAAAGTAGGAAGTCAAGAAACACCTGGAGTAACAGGCAAATTTGACCTTGAAATACAGAATATAGCAGGGAAAAAACTAATAGAATTTTGCCAAGAAAATGCACTACTCACAGCAAACACCCTCTTCCAACAACACAAGAGAAGACTCTACACATGGACATCACCAGATGGTCAACATCAAAATCTGTTTGATTATATTCTTTGCAGCCAAAGATGGATGCACTCTATACAGTCAACAAAAACAAGACCAGGAGCTGTCTGTGACTCAGATCATGAACTCCTCATTACCAAATTGAGACTTAAATTAAAGAGAGTTGGGAAAACCACCAGACCATTCAAGTATGATATGACCTAAATCAAATCCCTTATGATTATATAGTGGAAGTGAGAAATAGATTTAAGGGATTAGATCAGATAGAGTGCCTGATGAACTATGGAATGAGGTTTGTGACATTATACAGGGTTCAGGGATCAAGACCATCCCCATGGAAAAGAAATGAAAAAAAAAAAAAAAAAAAGGCTGCCTGGGGAGGCCTTGCAAATAGCTGTGAAAAGAAGAGAAGCAAAAAGCAGAAAAGGAAAGATATAAGCATCTGAATGCAGAGTTCTAAAGAATAGCAAGAAGAGATAAGAAAGCCTTCTTCACTGATCAATGCAAAGAAATAGAGGAAAAGAACAGAATAGGAAAGACTAGAGATCTCTTCAAGAAAATTAGAGATACCTAGAGAACATTTCTTGCAAAGATGGCTCAATAAAGGGCAGAAATGCTATGGAACTAACAGAAATAGAAGATATTAAGAAGAGGTGGCAAGAATACACAGAACAATTGTCCAAAAAAGATCTTCATGACCCGGATAATCATCATGATGTGATGACAAATCTAGAGCCAGAAATCTTGGAATGTGAAGTCAAGTGGGCCTTAGAAAGCATTACTACAAACAAAGCTAGTGGAGGTGATGGAATTCCAGTTGAGGTATTCCAAATCCTGAAAGATTATGCTTGAAAATGCTGCATTCAATATGCCAGCAAATTTGGAAAACTAAGCAGTGGCCACAGGACTGGAAAAGGTCAGTTTTCATTTCAATCCCAAAGAAAGGCAATGCCAAAGAATGCTCAAACTATCACACAATAGCACTCATCTCACATGCTAGTAAAGTAAAGCTCAAAATTCTCCAAGCCAGGCTTCAGCAATACGTGAACCATGAACTTCCTGATGTTCAAGCTGGTTTGAGAAAAGACAGAGGAATCAGAGATCAAATTGCCAACATCCACTGGATCATGGAAAAGTCAAGAGAGTTCCAGGAAAACATCTATTTCTGCTTTCTTGACTATGCCAAAGCCTTTGACTGTGTGGATCACAATAAACTGTGGAAAAGTCTGAAAGAGATGAGAATACCAGATCACTTGACCAGCCTGTTGAGAAATCTGTATGCAGGTCAGGAAGCAACAGTTAGAACTGGACATGGAACAAAAGACTGGTTCCAAAGAGGAAAAGGAGTATGTCAAGGCTGTATATTGTCACCTTACTTATTTAACTTCCATGCAGAGTACATCATGAGAAACACTGGACCGGAAAAAACACAAGCTGGAATCAACATTGCTGGGAGAAATATCAATAACCTCAGATATGCTGATGACACCGCTCTTATGGCAGAAGTGAAGAGGAACTCCAAAACCTCTTGATGAAAATGAAAGTGGAGAGCGACCAAGTTTGCTTAAAGCTCAACATTCAGAAAATGAAGATCATGGCATCTGGTCCCATCACTTCTGGGAAATAGATGGGGAAACAGTGGAAACAGTGTCAGGCTTCATTTTTTTTTTTTTTTTTTTGAGCTCCAAAATCACTGCAGATGGTGACTGCAGCCATGAAATTAAAAGACGCTTACTCTTTGGAAGAAAAGTTATGACCAACCTAGATAGTATATCCAAAAGCAGAGACATTACTTTGCTGACTAAGGTCTGTGTAGTCAAGGCTATGATTTTTCCAGTGGTCATGTATGAATGTGAGAGTTGGACTGTGAAGAAGGCTGAGTACCAAAGAATTCATGATTTTGAAATGTGGTCTTGGAGAAAACTCTTGAGAGTCCCTTGGACTCCAAGGAGAGCCAACCAGTCCATTTTGAAGATCAGCCCTGGGATTTTCTTTGGAAGGCATGATGCTAAAGCTGAAACTCCAGTACTTTGGCCACCTCATGCAAAGAGTTGACGCATTTGAAAGACTCTGCTGCTGTGAGGTATTGGAGGCAGGAGGAGAAGGGGACGACAGAGGATTAGGTGGCTGGATAGCATCACTGATTCGATGGACATGAGTCTGAGTGAACTCTGGGAGTTGATGATGGACAGGGATGCCTGGCATGCTGCGATTCACAGGTCGCAAAGAGTCGGACTTGACTGAGCGACTGAACTGAACTGAGTTTATGTTCTTGTAGGGGGAAATAGAGAAAATGATCATTTGACCTTACAACTGAATGAAGCAATAGAGGGAAGTCAT
Source organism: Aepyceros melampus (assembly GCA_006408695.1). Classification (NCBI taxonomy): domain Eukaryota; kingdom Metazoa; phylum Chordata; class Mammalia; order Artiodactyla; family Bovidae; genus Aepyceros; species Aepyceros melampus. Next base: position 127,364 of record SJXQ01001231.1, read on the forward strand.
TGGTATATCTGGTGAAAGGCATACAGGGTAAAGCATCACCACAATAGCAGAGCCAACTAGCGTGACTCGAACAGTCTCAAATAGTGAAAGAAGACAATGGCAACCTACTCCAGTACTTTTGCCTGGTAAATCCCATGGACAGAGTAGCCTGGTAGGGTGCAGTCCATGGGGTCACGAAGAGTGGCACACGACTGAGCAATGTCACTTTCACAACCCACTCCAGTGTTCTTGCCTGGAGAATCCCAGGGACAGCAGAGCCTGGTGGGCTGCCGTCTATGGGGTCGCACAGAGTCGGACATGCTGAAGAGACTTAGCAGCAGCAGCATTCTCCTGAGCTGGAAATTAGTTAGCAACATGAGTAATCTCTAGTCAATTACTTTACCATTTTGGTTCATCTTTCTAAACATTTGTTACACATATCCTCTCTCTCACGTCTCTATGGACATTATTCTGTATAAATCCCATCATCTTTTGGTTGAACTACTACAATTGCACACTTACATTACTCAAGCTTTAGTGTAATGATGTCTTTTTTTTTAATTAATTTTTATTTTTTTAGTTTGTTTTGCTTTACAATACTGTATTCGTTTTGCTACACATTGACATGGGTCAGCCACGAGTGTACATGAACTCCCAATCCCGACCCCCACCTCCCCCCTCCTGCCCCACACCCTCTCTCTGGATTATCCCCGTGCATCAGTCCCAAGCATCCTGCATCCTGCATCAAACCTGGCCTGGCGATTCGTTTCACTTATGATATCACACATGTTACACTGCCACTCCATGGAAAACTTGCTAGAACTCTTTAAATGTGGAAATTGGAGTAAAACATTCTAACTTCCATGGTTCTAATGTTATTCCCCTAACTGATCTATCAAATGCAGCTAAAAATTCCTTCAGTCAATCTGACTTGTAGTTATGTCCCTCCTGAGAATCGTCTTCAAATGTACATAAAATTGCTTCCCCTCCTTCTTGTAGCCGTCTTCTGTCCTTTCAAGCTGTTCCACATCACCTTCTGCTAATCTTCTCTTTCTATATGTGTCTTCCTTGCCCTCATCTCTTTCTTAATCTTAAGCATTCTTTTACATAATTCTCTCTGTTGAATGTCTCCTTTGTGTTATATTCTATTCATCTTTTGGGGCACTAGATAGGAGGCCACTTACTGAAGATAGTTCCTCTGCTTCTTTCTTTCTTTTTCTTTTTTCCAATGTAAATTATGTATATCTTTGTTTTTCTCCTCAAAACACATGGTGTTGTCCTCTATATTCAATTAGCAGAATTTGTAATTTTACATTTATTTTTATATCTGCAATAACTCTAC
>SJXQ01001232.1:0-50629 GCA_006408695.1 Aepyceros melampus
TGGAAGGACTGATGCTGAAGCTGAAACTCTAATACTTTGTTCACCTCAGGAGAAGAGTTGACTCATTGGAAAAGACCCTGATGCTGGGAGGAATTGGGGGCAGGAGGAGAAGGGGACGACAGAGGATGAGATGGCTGGATGGCATCACGGACTCGATTCACATGAGTTGGTGAACTCCGGGAGATGATGATGGACAGGGAGGCCTGGTGTGCTGTGATTCATGGGATTGCAAAGAGTTGGACACGACTGATCAATTGAGCTGAGCTCAACTGCACCTTAGCCTCAGAGAGTTAGATAGTGTTGCCTATGCTTCTGTTTTCTGGAAGAGACTACTGATAACTTTTTTTTTTTTTCCTTAAGTGTTTAGTGGAATTCACTAATGAACCCATCTGGGCCGTTGCTCTCTTTGTTTGTTTCTTTTTTTTTTTTTTTAAAGATTATTAATTTATTCAGTTTCTTTAAAAGGTGTAACCCTACTGTGTGCCTGAACAATGCTGACTCCATTTTGTCAGCTCCATCTTAGGCCTGAGGTACTATTCCCACCTCTTTCTGTGGGACTGACCTTTAGCTTATTCACAAGAAATATGCCCAAACCAGATTAGTCCCCTATCAACTTTTACCTTAGCAGCACCATCAGTGTCTGTTACAAAAGCTGAAAGAATGCCTTTTGCTGATACAGATGCTTAATGGTCATGAAACCCTGCTAGGTTGGGAGGAAATCCTGGTTCCTATTTGTGTGGACATGCTTCTCACCTAGTAATCAGTCTGTAAACAAGGAATCTGTGTTTACAAAAAAGGGCCCTTTTACATCTCTCTGTACCCCTTTTACCTCCTTGTAGTGCAGCTGCAATTTTCTGTCTGCCCAATCCTATGTGTAAGACACCCCAATAAACTTCATAATTGCAGTTTATAGAGATGCCGCCTTCAGTTTTCAGTCTTAAAGTTCCTTCTCAGTTTGAGGATATTAATCAGTATCTCAACCTCTCAGTACTTATTCAGATTATCTACTTTTCTTTGTGTGAGTTTTAGTAATTTGTCTTTAAAGTAGTTAGACCATTTCATATAGATTATCAAACTTGTAGACAGAAAATTTTTCATAGTATTCTGTAATGATCCTTATAATATCCATGGGATTAACATGATGATCCTCTTTGTTTCTGACACTGGCAATTGTGTTTTCTCTCTTTTGCTCTTGGTTAGCCTGGCTAGAGGCTTATCAATGTTATTAATCCATTCAAAGAGCAAGCTTTTCAGTCAGTCAGTTCAGTCGCTCAGTCGTGTCCAAATCTTTGCGACCCCATGAATCGCAGCACGCCAGGCCTCCCTGTCCATCACCATCTCCTGGAGTTCACTCAGAATCATGTCCATTGAGTCCGTGATGCCATCCAGCTATCTCATCCTCTGTCGTCCCCTTTTCCCCTGCCCACAATCCTTCCAGGCATCAGAATCTTTTCCAGTGAGTCAACTCTTTGCATCAGGTGTCCAAAGTACTGGTGTTTCAGCTTTAGCATCATTCCTTCCAAAGAACACTCAGGACTGATCTCCTTTAGAATGGACTGGTTGGATCTCTTTGCACTCCAAGGGACTCTCAACAGTCTTCTCCAACACTGCAGTTCAAAAGCATAAATTCTTCAGTGCTCAGCTTTCTTCACAGTCCAACTCTCACATCCATACATGACCACTGGAAAAACCATAGCCTTGACTAGACAGACCTTAGTTGGCAAAGTAATATCTCTGCTTTTCAATATGCTGTCTAGGTTGGTCATATCAAGGAGTAAGCGTCTTTTAATTTCATGGCTGGAGTCACCATCTGCAGTGATTTTGGAGCCCAGAAAAATAAAGTCTGACACTGTTTCCACTGTTTCCCCATCTATTTCCCATGAAGTGATGGGACCACATGCCATGATCTTAGTTTTCTGAATGTTGCGCTTTAAGCCAACTTTTTCACTCTCCTCTTTCACTTTCATCAAGAGGCTCTTTAGCTCCTCTTCACTTTCTGCCATAAGGGTGGTGTCATCTGCATATCTGAGGTTATTGACATTTCTCCCAGAAATCTTGATTCCAGCTTGTGCTTCTTCCATCCCAGCGTTTCTCATGATGTACTCTGCATAGAAGTTAAATAAGCAGGGTGACAATATACAGCCTTGACGTACTCCTTTTCCTATTTGGAACCAGTCTGTTGTTCCATGTTCAGTTCTAACTGTTGCTTCCTGACCTGCATATAGGTTTCTCAGGAGGCAGGTCAGGTGGTCTGGTATTCCCCTCTCTTGAAGAATTGTCCACAGTTTCTTGTGATCCACACAGTCAAAGGCTTTGGCATAGTCAATAAAGCAGAAATAGATGTTTTTCTGGAACTCTCTTGCTTTTTCCATGATCCAGCGGATGTTGGCAATTTGATCTCTGGTTCCTCTGCCTTTTCTAAAACCAGCTTGAACATCTGAAAGTTCATGGTTCAAGTATTACTGAAGCCTGGCTTGGAGAATTTTGAGCATTACTAGCGTGTGAGATGAGTGCAATTTTGCGGTAGTTTGAGCAGTCTTTGGCATTGCCATTCTTTGGGATTAGAATGAAAACTGACCTTTTCCAGTCCTGTGGCCACTGTTGAGTTTTCCAAATTTGCTGGCATATTGAGTTCAGACTTCCCTGGTGGCTCAGAGGTTAAAGCGTCTGCCTCCAATGTGGGAGACCCGGGTTTGATCCCTGGGTCGGGAAGATCCTCTGGAGAAGGAAATGGCAGTCCACTCCAGTATTCTTGCCTGGAGAATCCCATGGACGGAGAAGCCTAGTAGGTTACAGTCCATTGGGTCACAAAGAGTTGGACACGACTGAGCGACTTCACCTCACCTGAGTGCAGTACTTTCACAGCATCATCTTTTAGAATTTGAAATAACTCAACTGGAATTCCATCACCTCCACTAGCAAGATTATGGTTTTGTTAATTTTTTCTCTCTCTTTTTTTTTTACTTTTGGTCTAATTTTTACTATTTAATTATTCTTGCTTTAGTTTTAAATTGCTTTCCTTTCTCTAGTTTCCTAAGGTACAATGTTAGATTATTGGTTTTAGAACTCTTTTTTTAACTTTTGTTTTCTATTTTATATAATTATATATTTGTTTCATTTTATAGTTTTTATTTTATTTCATAGTTGATTACAGTGTGTTTCAGGTGTGCAGCAAAGTCATTCAATTATATATACACATACATATATCCATTTTTTACATTCTTTTTACATACAGCTTATTACACAGTATAAATATAGTTCCTTTTGTTATACAATATGTTCTTGTTGATTATCTGTTTTATATATAATAGTGTGTATATGTTAATCCCAAACTTATAATTTACCCTCCTTTCCACCTTTCCCCGTTGGTAACCATATGCTTGTTTTATTTTCTAAAACATTCACTTAGTGCTGTAAATTTTCCTGTTAGCACTGCTTTTACTGCATCCTATTCAAGTATTTTCTTGAGATTTTTTTCTATGAACCATGCTTTAGTTAGATATTTATCTCTAATGGGTAGGGATTTCTCAGGTATCCTTCTGCATTTGATTTCTAGTTCAGTTCCTTCATGTGTTGAAAATTCACTTTATGCCATTCTGTGTTTCTAATTTGCTAATGTGTGTTTTATTTCAGAATGTGTCTGCCTTAGTAAATATTTCATGTGAGCCTAAACAGAATATATTTTGTTATTTTAGTTGGAGTAATATAGAAATGTCAATTATATCAAGTTGGTTGCTACTGCTGTTCTGGTCACCTATATTCTGACTTTTGCCTGGGTGTTGGAGCCTCCAACTAATTTTTTAACTGACTTTCTGCCTGATGTTGGAGTCTCCAACTATATTAATAAATACTTCTCTTTGTTCCTGCATTTCTATCAGTTTTTTTCTTAAGTGTTTTAATGTATGTTTTTAGGTGTATATACACTAAGATTTGTTACATCTTCTTGGAGAATTGACCCTTATATCATTATTTTATGCCCATCTTTATCACTGATAATATTTATTATTCTGATGTCTGCTTTGTCTAAAGTTAATATAGCTATTTTAGCTCTTTAACTTTCTTTTGATTAGTGGTCGCATGTTATATGTTTCTCTTTTCACATATAAGTGAAAACATACAGTATTTGTCTTTCTCTGTCTGACATATTTCACTATGTATGATACCCTCCAGGTACATCCATGTCATTATAAAAGACAAAATGTTATTCTTTATATGGCTGGCTAATACTCCATTTTGCATATCTTCCACACCCTTATTCTCTCATCTGTTGTTGGACACTTAGGTTACTTCCATATGTTGGCTATTGTATGTAATGTAGTTATGAACCTTGAGGTGCGTATATCTTTTTTAATTAGTGTTTTCATTTTCTTTGGATAAATACCCAGAAGTGGATCACTGTATCAGAACTTTTAAGAGTTTTTGTTTCACTAACACATTGTTGATTTTTTTTTCTATCTGTTTTAAAAATCTCTGTCTTTTAATTTGTCAACAGACATTTACATATAATTATCAAATGGTTGAATTAGTATCTGTCATATTTGTAACTATTTTCTATACATTGCACTTATTCTTTATTTTCTTTTCTCCCCCTTTTGTAACTTATGTGGTTTTAAGTGGACTTTTTATATCTCAGTTTTTCTCTTCTCCTAGCATATCAGTTATAGTTCTTTAGAAAACTTTGTAGTGGTTTTTCAATATACATTTACAATTAATGTAAATCTACTTTCAAATAACATACACTAAAGGCACTAACAGGTTGTAAGTGAAGGGATGGAAAAAGATATTTCAAGAAATGGAAACCAGAAAAGAACAAGGGTAGCTGTACTTGTATTGGAAAATATACTTTAAGTCAAACACTGTAACAAAAGAAATATAATTCATTATATAATGATAAAGGGGTCAATTCATTAGGAGGATATAACATTTATAAACATATATATACTGATTGGAGCAGATAAGTATATTAAGCAATTGTTAATACATGGGGAGAGATAGATGGCAATGCAACTATAGGAGGGGACTTCACTTTTAGCAAGGAATAAATCATCCAGACAGAAGATCAGTGCACAAATAATGAACCTGAATGATACTTTGGACCATATGGATCTAGCAGACATAGAATATTCCATCCAACAGGAACAGAATACACAATCTTCTTAAGTGCACATGGAACATACATACTTTAGGATAGATCACATGATAGCTCACAAAACACATCTTAGCAAATGTAAGAAGTTGGAAATCATACCAAGTATCTCTTCTGACCACAATAGCATGAAACTAAAAATCAATAACAGGAGGAAAACTAGAAAATTCACAGATATGTGGAGATTAAACCACATGATCTTTAACAGCCAATGGGTCAAAGGAGGTGGGAGGGGGGTTCAGGATGGGGAACACGTGTACACCTGTGGCAGATTCATGTTGATGTATGGCAAAACCAATACAATATTGTAAAGTAATTAACCTCCAATGAAAATAAATTTATATTAAAAAAAGAAGTCAATAGAAAGCAATATTTTGAAACAAATGAAATTGGAAACACAACATATCAAAACCTAAGGAAGTTTTCAAAAGCAGTTGTTAAGAGTGAAGTTTGTAGTGATAATGCCTACATTACAAAATGAGGCCAATCTTAAAAACTACCCTTTACACTTTAAGGAACTGGAAATAGAAGAACAAACTAAGCCGAAAGTTAGCAGAAAGAAGGAAATAACAAAGGGAAGAGAAGAAAGAAATGAAGTATGAGGCCAAGAAAATAAGAGAAAAGATCAGTGAAACTAAGAGCTGGTTCTTAAACAAAATAGACAAATTTTAGCTAGATTAAGATAAGAGAGAAGCCATTTCTAAAACCAGTATTGAAAGAGAAAACATTATAACTGATACCACAGAAATGCAAATGATTATGAGACTGCTGTCAACAAGTATGTGCCAACAAAATGGATGGTCTAGAAAAAATGGTTCAGTTCAGTTCAGTCGCTCAGTTGTGTCCAGCTCTTTGTGACCCTATGAATCGCAGCACGCCAGGCCTCCCTGTCCATCACCAACTCCTGGAGTTCACTCAAACTCACGTCCATCGAGTCGGTGATGCGATATAGCCATCTCATCCTCTGTTGTCCCCTTCTCCTCCTGCCCCCAATCCCTCCTAGCATCAGAGTCTTTTCCAATGAGTCAACTCTTCGCATGAGGTGGCCAAAGTACTGGAGTTTCAGCGTTAGCATCATTCCTTCCAAAGAAATCCCAGGGCTGATCTCCTTTAGGATGGACTGGTTGGACTCTCAAGAGTCTTCTCCAGCACCACAGTTCAAAAGCATCAATTCTTCGGCTCTCAGCTTTCTTCACAGTCCAACTCTTACATCCATACATGACCACTGGAAAAACCATAGCTTTGACTAGATGGACCTTTGTTGGCAAAGTAATGTCTCTGCTTTTCAATATGCTATCTAGGTTGGTCATAACTTTTCTTCCAAGGAGTAAATGTCTTTTAATTTCATGGCTGAAGTCACCATCTGCAGTGATTTTGGAGAGGAAGTGGTTATATTCCTCTAAACATATGGCCTACCAAGACTGAATAATGAAGAAGTAGAAAATCTAAACAGAATAATAATGAGTAAGGATAGTGAATCAGTAATCAAAAAACCTCCCAACACAGAGAAGACTGGGGCCAGATGTTTTAACTAGTGGTTTCTACCAAACATTTTAATTAACACAATCCTACTCAAACCCTTCCAATAAATAATTGAAGAGAGGGAATATTCCTAAACTCATTTTGTAAGGCTGACATTACTCTGATACAAAAACCTAATAAGACACTACAAGAAAAGAAAGTTACAGACAATATCCTTGTTGAATATAGATATAGAAGTTCACAATGTAATACCAACAAACTAAATGCAACAACACATTAAAAGGATCACTCACCATGATCAACTGGGAATTTATCCTTGAAATACAAGAATGGTTTCACATACACAAATCAATTCTGTAATATACAATATTAACAGAATTGAAGATAAAAATTATAGAATCACCTCAATAGCTACAGAAATATATTCAAGAAAATAAAACATTCTTCCATGATAAATGGGATGTATAAGGAATGTTCTTCAGCATAGAAAGGGTCATATATGATAAGCCAACAGGTATTGCCAAAATCAATCGTGAAAATTAAAATTCTCTCCTATAAGATCAGTAGTAAGACAAGGATACTCACTCTTGACATTTCTATTCAACATAATTCTGAAAGTCCTAGCTAGAGCAATTAAGAAAAAGAAATAAAAGACATACGCATTGGAAAGGAAGAAGTAGAATTATCTATATTAGCAGATGACATGATCTTATGCATGGAAAATCTTAGTATCCACTAAAATTTGTTAGAACTCATGATTGAATTCAATGAAGTTGCAGAACACAAAATCAGCATACAGAAATCTTTTGTATTTTTCTGTATATTAACAATGATCTGAAAAAGAAATTAAGAAAGCAATCCCATGTATAATAACATCAAAAACAATGTAACACTTAGAAATAAATTTAACCAAGGTGGTGAAAAACCTATACACCAAAAACTATAAAACATTGATTAAAGAGATGAAGAAGACACAAATAAATGGAAAGATATCCTGTGTTGTTGGTTTGGAAGAATTAATATTATTTAAATGACCTTACTACCCAAAGCAGTCTACAGAGTCAGTATAATTCCAGTCAAAATTCCAGTAACTTTTTTCTACCAAAATATTTTAAAAATATCAAATTTGTTTGGACCATAAGAGGCCCTGAATAGCCAACATGATTCTGAGAAAGAAGAACAAAGCAGAAGGGATCACCATACCTGATTTCAAGCATTATTTCAGAGCTTAGTAATCAAAATAATGTGGTGCTGGCCTAAAAACAAGCATATAAATAAGTATAACAGAATAGAGAGCTCAGACATAAACCCCAATATTTTTGGTCAAGTAAATTTTTAACAGTGTCGCCAAGAACACTCAATGGGGAAAGGACACAATACATAGTGTTGGGAAGACTAATGTCTACATGCAAGAGAATGAAATTGTACCCCTGTCTTACACCATTCACAAAAATTAACTTGAGATGCATCACATATTTCAATGCAAGACCAAAACTTGTATAACTACTAGTATAAACTATAGGGGAAAATATTCTTGACAATGTAGAATAAGCAATTTGGGCTTTATTAAAGAGCTTCTGGGTAGCAAATGAAACAATATAACATAGGGAATGGGAGAAAATATCCACAAACCATATACCTGAAAAGGGACTGATATTCAAATCATATAAGGAATGTGTACAACTCAATAGCAAAACAGTCCAATTAAAAATGGGGAAAGAACCTGAAATAGTTGTTTTTCCAAAGAAGAGATGCAAATGGCAAACAGTTTCATGAAAAGATGTTTATCATTACTAAATCAGAGAAATGCAAACCAAAATCACAATGAGATATTACCTTTAATACCTTGTGTGTGTTGGTCGCTCAGTCATGTTCGACTCTGTGACCCCATGGACTGTAGCCTGCCAGGCTCCTCTGTCCATGGAATCCTCTGTCCATGGAATTCCAGGCAAAAGAACTGGAATGGATTGCCATTCCCATATCCATGGGATTTTCCCAATCCAGGGATTTAACCTGGGCCTCCTGCATTGCAAGCAGGTTCTTCACCGCTGAGCCACCAGGGAAACCCTGAGATATTACATTATACCTGTTTTATAAAAAGGAATAAGAGATAACAGGGACTTCCCTGGTGGTCCAGTGGTTAGGACTTCACCTTCCAGTAGAGGGGGTATTGGTTCGATCCTGGTGGTTCACACGGTAAAGAATCTGCCTCCAATGCAGGAGGCCCACGTTCAATACCTGAGTTGGGAAGTGCTGTGGAGAAAGGAATGAAAACACACTCCAGTATTCTTGCCTAGAGAATCCCACGGACAGAGGAGCCTGGCAGGCTACAGTCCATGAGGTTGCAGAGAGTTGGACATGACTGAGTGACTAAGCACAAGATATAACAAATGTTTGGGGTTGGAGAAAAGGGAACATTTATACACTGTTGCTTTCTCTGTGATCCAGTGGATGTTGGCAATTTGATCTCTGGTTTCTCTGCATTTTGTAAACCCAGCTTGTACATCTGGAAGTTCTCAATCCACATACTGCTGAAGCCTAACTTGAAGGATTTTGTACATAACTTTACTAGCATGTGAAATGAGTGCAATTGTGCAGTCAAAGGCTTTGGCATAGTCAATAAAGCAGAAGTAGATGTTTTTCTGGAACTCTCTTGCTTTTTTGATGATCCATCGGTGTTGGCAATTTGATCTCTGGTTCCTCTTTCTTTTCTAAATCCAACTTGAAAATCTGGAGGTTCATGGTTCATGTACTGTTGAAGCCTGGCTTGGAGAATTTTGAGCATTACTTTACTAGCATGTGAGATGAGTGCAATTGTGTGGTAGTTTGAACATTCTTTGGCATTGCCTTTCTTTGGGATTGGAATGAAAACTGACCATTTCCAGTCCTATGGCCACTGCTGAGTTTTCCAAAATTTCTAGCATATTGAGTGTAGCACTTTCACAGCATCATCTTTTAGGATTTGAAATAGCTCAACTGGAATTCCATCATCTCTGCTAGCTTTGTTTGTAGTAATGCTTCCTAAGTCCCACTTGACTTCGCACTCTAGGATGTCTGACTCTAGGTGAGTGGTCACACCATCATGGTTATCTGGGCCGTTAAGATTTTTTGTATAGTTCTTCTATGTACTCTTGCCACCATACAGCATTACTAGCAAAGAATTTTTTTTTTAGTACTCAAAATTTTTGTTTTTAAATTGATGTAAAGTTGATTTACAATGTTGTGTTATTTTCATGGATTATACTCCATTTAAAGTTATTATACAATATTGGTACACTCCTTGTTCTTTACATTGCATCCGTGTATCTTATTTATTTTGAAGGATAACTGCTTTACAGAATTTGGTGGTTTTCTGTCATACATCAACAATAATCAGCCATAGGTACACCCATGTCCCCTCCCTCCCCACCCTATCCCTTCAGCCTGTCGCAGAGCCCCTGTTTGAGTTCCCTAAGTTGTACAGCAGATTCCCATTGGCTATCTGTTTTACGCATGGTATTGTAAATTCTGTTACTCTCTCCATACATCTCCCCTTCTCCCTCCTCTCCTTCCACTTTGTCCATAGGTCTGTTCTCTATGTTGGTTTCTCCATTGCTGCCCGGAAAATAAATTCATCAGTGCCATCTCTTCAGATTCCATATATATGTGTCAGTATATGATATTTATATTTCTCTTTCTGACTTACCCACACAGCTTCTTTTTTTGTTAATTTTTATTTTTACTTTATTGTACTTTACTGTATCGGTTTTGCCATACACTGACATGAATCCATCTCAGGTGTACATGAGTTCCCAATCCTGAACCCTCCCCCACCTCCCACCCCATATCAACTCTCTGGATCATCCCCGTGCACCAGTCCCAAGCATCCTGTATCCTGTATCGAACATAGACTGGCAATTCGTTTCTTAGATGATAGTATACATGTTTCAGTGCCATTCGCCCAAATCATCCCACCCTCTCCCTCTCCCTCAGAGTCCAAAAGTCCATTCTATACATCTGTGTCTCTTTTGCTGTCTCACATACAGGGTTATCATTACCATCTTTCTAAATTCCATATATATGTGTTAGTATACTGTATTGGTGTTTTTCTTTCTGTCTTACTTCACTCTGTATAATCGGCTCCAGTTTCATCCGTCTCATTAGTACTGATTCAAATGTATTCTTTTTAATGGCTTAGTAATACTCCATTGTGTGTATGTACTACAGCTTTCTTATCCATTCATCTGCTGATGGACATCTAGGTTGCTTCCATGTCCTGGCTATTATGAACAGTGCTGCAATGAACATTGGGGTACTGTGTCTCTTTCAATTCTGGTTTCCTGGGTGTGTATGCCCAGCAGTGGGATTGCTGGGTCATAAGGCAGTTCTATTTGCAATTTTTTAAGGAATCTCCACACTGTTCTCCATAGTGGCTGTACTAGTTTGCATTCCCACCAACAGTGTAAGAGGATTCCCTTTCCTCCACACCCTCTCCAGCATTTATTGCTTGTAGACTTTTGTATCGCAGCCATTCTGATTGGTGTGAAATGGTACCTCATTGTGGTCTTGATTTGCATTTCTCTGATAATAAGTGATGTTGAGCATCTTTTCATGTGTTTGTTAGCCATCCGTATGTCTTCTTTGGAGAAATGTCTATTTAGTTCTTTGGCCCATTTTTTGATTGGGTCGTTTATTTTTCTGAAATTGAGCCGCATAAGTTGTTTGTATATTTTTGAGATTAGTTGTTTGTCAGTTGCTTCATTTGCTATTATTCTCTCCCATTCCGAAGGCTGTCTTTTCACCTTGCTTATAGTTTCCTTTGTTGTGCAGAAGCTTTTAATTTTAATTAGGTCCCATTTGTTTATTTTTGCTTTTATTTCCAGTATTCTGGGAGGTGGATCATAGAGGATCCTGCTGTGATTTATGTCGGAGAGTGTTTTGCCTATGTTCTCCTCTAGGAGTTTTATAGTTTCTGTTCTTACATTTAGATCTTTAATCCATTTTGAGTTTATTTTTGTGTGTGGTGTTAGAAAGTGATCTAGTTTCATTCTTTTACAAGTGATTGACCAGTTTTCCCAGCACCACTTGTTACAGAGATTGTCTTTACTCCATTGTATATTCTTACCTCCTTTGTCGAAGATAAGGTGTCCATAGGTGCCCACACAGCTTCTTTATCCATTCATCTGTCAGTGAACATCTTGGTTGCTTCCCTGTTCTAGCTATTGTAAATAGTGCTGCAGTGAACACTGGGGTACCTGTCTTTTTCAGTTTTGATTTCCTCAGGGTATATGCCTAGGAGTGGGATTGCTGGGTCATATGATAGTTTTAATCCTAGCTTTTAAGGAGTCTCCATACTGTCTTCCATAGTGGCTGTATCAGTTTGCATTCCCACCAGCAGTGCAAGAGTGTTCCCTTTTCACCACACCCTTCTCCAGCATTTATTGTTTGTAGACTTTTTGATGATGGGCATTCTGACTGGTGTGAGGTGATATCTCACTGTAGTTTTGATTTGTATTTCTCTGATAATGAGCAATGTTGACCATCTTTTCAAGTGCTCGTTCACCATCTGTATATCTTCTTTGGAGAAATGTCTCTTCAGGTCCCTGTCCCACTTTTTGATTGGGTTGTTTGCTTTTCTGGTATTGAGTTGTATAAACTGCTTGCATATATTGAAAATTAATTCTTTATCAGCTGTTTCCCTTGCTAATATTTTCTCCCATTCTGAGGGTTGTCTTTTCACCTTGTTTGTAGTTTCCTTTGCTGTGCAAAAGCTTTAAAGTTTAATTAGGTCCCATTTGTTCTTTTTTGTTTGTTTGTTTTTTCCATTACTCTAGGAGGTGGATCATAGAAGATCTTGCTTTGATTTATGTCATCGAGTGTTCTGCCTATGTTCTCCTAAAAGAGTTTAATAGTTTCTAGTATTATGTTTAGGTCTTTAATCCATTTTGAGTTTATCTTTTTGTATGACATTAGGTAGTGATCTAATTTCATTCTTTTGCATGTAGCTGTCCAGTTTTCCCAGTACCACTTATCAAAGAGGCTGTCAGTGCCCCATTGTATATTCTTTCCTCCTTTGTCAAAAATAGGTGTATGGGTTTATCTATGGGTTCTCTATATTGTTCCATCGGTCTGTATTTCTGTTTTATTGTGCCAGTACCATACTGTCTTGATGACTGTAGCTTTGTAGTATAGTCTGAAGTCAGGATGGTTGATTCCTCCAGCTCCATTCTTCTTTCTCAAGACTACTTTGGCTATTCAGAGTCTTTTGTGTTTCCATATGAATTGTGAAACTTTTTGTTCTAGTTCTGTGAAAAAAGTCATTGGTAATTTGATAGGGATCACATTGAATCTGTAGATCGCTTTGGTAGTATAGTCATTTACACAATATTGAATCTTCCTACCCAGGAAAATGGAATATCTCTCCATCTGTTTATGTCATCTTTGATTTCTTTCATTAGTGTCTTATAGCTTTCCATATACAGGTCTTAGGTAGGTTTATTCCTAGATATTTAATTCTTTTTGTTGCAATGGTGAATGGTATTGATTCCTTAATTTCTGTTTCTGATTTTTCATTGTTAGTATGTAAGAGTGTAAGTGATTTCTGTGTACTGACCTTGTATCCCGCAACCTTCTGAATTTGCTGATTAGCTCTAGTAGTTTTCTGATAGTTTCTTTTGGGTTTTCTATGTATAGTACCATGTCATCTGCAAACAGTGAGAGTTTTACTTCTTTTCCAATCTGGATTGCTTTTATTTGTTTTTCTTCTCTAATTGCCATATCTAGGACTTCCAAAACTATGTTGAATAATAGTGGTGAGAGTGGACACCCTTGTCTTGTTCCTGATCTTAAAGGGAAAGGTTTTAGTTTTTCACCATTGAGAATAATGCTTGCTGTAGGCTTTTCACATATGGCCTTTACTATGTTGAGGTAGGTTCCTTTCTATGCCCAGTTTTTGAAGCGTTTTTATCATAATTGGATGCTGGATTTTGTTGAAGGCTTTTTCTGAATCTATTGAGATGATCATATCATTTTTATCTTTCAGTTTGTTGATATGGTGTATCACATTGATTGATTTGCATATATTGAAGAATCTTTGCATCCCTGGAATAAACCCAAGTTGATCATGGTATATGAGCTTTTTAATGTGTTGAATTCAGTTTACTAGACTTTTGTTGAGGAGTTTTGCCTCTGTGTTCATCAGTGATATTGGCCTGTAATTTTCTTTTTTTGTGTTGTCTTTTCCTGGTTTTGGTGTCAGGGTGATTGTGGCCTTGTGGAATGAGTTTGGAAGTGTTCCTTCCTCTGCAGTTTTTTGGAAGAGTTTCAGAAAAACAGGCATTGGCTCTTCTTTAAATGTTTGATGGATTTCCCCTGTGAAGCCACTGGCCCTCAGCTTTTGTTTTTTCATTACTGTTTCAATTTCAGTATATGTACTTGGATTGTTCATAATTTCTATTTCTTCCTGGTTCAGTCTTGGGAGGCTCATCTTTTCTAAGTATCGGTCCATTTCCTCTAGGTTGTCCATTTTATTAGCATATAATTGCTCATAATATTCTCTTATGGTCCTTTGTATTTCTGTGTTGTCAGTTGTAACCTCTCCTTTTTCATTTCTAATTTTATTGATTTGATTTTTCTCCCTTTTTTTCTTGATGCTTCTGGCTAGTGGTTTGTCAATTTTGTTTATCTTCTCAAAGAACCAGCTTTTAGTTTTATTAATCTTTGCTATTGTTTTCTTCATTTCTTTTTCACTTATTTCTGCTCTGATTTTTATGATCTCCTTCCTTCTACTGACTTTTTTTTTCTTTTTTCAGCTGCTTTAAGAGTAGAGTTAGGCTGTCTAGTCAATGCTTTTCTTGCTTCCTGAGGTATGATTGTGTCACTATAAACCTCCATCTTAGAACTGCTTTTGCTGAGTCCTGTACAGGTTTTGGGTCATCATATTTTCATTGTCATTTATTTCTAGGAATCTTTTGATTTCTTTTCTTATTTCTTCAGTAATGTTTTTGTTATTTAATAATGTATTGTTTAATCTCCATGAATTTGTGTTTTTTTTTGCTGTTTTTTTTCCTGTAGTTGATATCTAGTCTCATAGTGTTGTGGTCAGAGAAGATACCTGATACAATTTCAGTTTTCTTAAATTTACAGAGGCTTGATTTGTGGCCCAAGATGTGGTCTATCCTGGAGAATGTTCCATGTGCACTTGAAAAGAAAGTGTATTCTTCTACAGAAAGTTGTGAAGATATCAGTTAGGTCCATTTGGTCTAATGTTTCATTTAAGGTTTGTGTTTCCTTATTGGTTCTGTTTTGATGATCTGTCCATTGGTGAATGTGGGGTGTTAAAGTCCCCTACTATTATTGTGTTGCTGTCAATTTCTCCTCTTATGCCTGGTAGTGTTTACCTTATTATTGAGGTGCTCCTATGTTGGGTGCATAGACATTTACAATTGTTATGTCTTCTTCTTGGATCGATCCCTTGATCATTATGTAGCGTCCTTCTTTGTTTCTTATGATATTCTTTATTTTAAAGTCTATTTTGTCTGAAATAAGGACTGGCACTCCAGCTTTCTTTTTCTTTCATTTGCATGGAATATCTTTTTCCATCCTTTTACTTTCAGTCTGTTTGTGTCTCTAGGTCTAAAGTGGGTCTCCTGTAGGCAGTGTATATATGAGTCTTATTTTTGTATCCATTCAGTCAGTCTGTATCTTTTATTTATTCCATTATTCCATTTATTCCATTAACATTTTAGGTAATTATTGATATATATGTTCCTATTGGCATTTTCTTGATTGTTTTGGGTTTTTTTTTTTTTTTTTATGTCTTTCATTTCTTTTGTGTTTCCTGGGTATGTAAGTTCCTTTTGCATTGTTGCAGTCTGGTTTGATGGTGCTGAATTCTCTTAACTTTTGCTTGTCTGTAAAGCTTTTGATTTCTGCATCAATTTTGAATGAGATCTTTGCTGGGTATAGTCATTGTAGTTGTGGGTTTTTCTCTTTCAGTACTTTAAATATATCCTGCCATTTCCTTCTGGCCTGTAGAGTTTCTGCTGAAAGATCTGCTGTTAATCATACGGTTTTTCCCTTGTATGTTACTTGCTGCTTTTCTCTCGCTGCTTTTAATATTCTTCCTTTGTGCTTAATCTTTGTTAGCTTGATTAATTTGTGTTTCAACATGTTTCTCCTTGGGTTTAACCTGTAGGGGATTCTCTGCACTTCTTGGACTTGATTGACTATTTCCTTTCCCATTTGGGGGAATGTTTCAACTATAGTTTCTTCAAAAATTTTCTCAGTGCCTTTCTTTTTTTTTTCTTCCTCTGGGACCCTTATGACTCAAATGTTGGTGCATTGAATATTGTCCCAAATATTGTCTGAGACTTTCCTCAATTCTTTTCATTCCTTTCCCTTTATTCTGCTCTTCAACAGTTATTTCAATATTCTATCCTCCAGCTCACTTATCCATTCCTCTACCTCAGTTATTCTACTACTGGTTCCTTCTAGAGTATTTTTAATTTCAGTAATTGTGTTATTCATCTCTGTTTGTTTATTCTTTATTTCTTCTATGTCCTTGGTGATTGTATTAACTGTGTTAAATGCTTCTTGCATTTTCTCCATTCTATCTTCAAGTCTTCAGAGCATCTTTACAGTCATTATTCTGAATTCTATTTATTGCCCTCCAAGTCCCTGATTTGCCTGGTTTTCAAAGACTTCACAGCTCTGCCTTGGGCCCACCTGTGAAAGTGTTTCCCTGTGCATGAGAACTCCTATTTCAGGGTTCCCTCCGTCCCTTGGGGCACAAGCTGCCCAGAAGTTCTCCATCTTTTCCATTTTTATTCTCCTTCTTCTCTCCTTCCTCATTTTAGGGAGCTTAACCTGTCCCCCTGGAAGCCTGGGTCTTCTGCTGTTGCCTAGAGGTTGCTTTGTAGGAGTTGTTCCATATCTTGTTGAGTTTTTGATGTATTTGGAGGGAGGCTGGTGATCTCCACATCTCACTCCTCCACCATCTTCCATCTCCCAGAATTCTTAATTTAAAAAATTTTGGGGGGACTTTAAAATTATAGTTGATTTCAAGTCTACAGTATAGTGATTCAGTATTTTTTATAGACAACGCTCCATTGAAAATTATTGCAAGGTAATAACACTGATTCCCTCTTCTATATAATATATCCTTGTTGCTTATCTATTTTATACATAGTAATTTGTATCTCTTAATCCTGTGTCTCTAATTTGCCCCTCCTACCTTCCCTATCCACCCATTGTAATCACTAGTGTATTTTCTATGAGTCTGTTTCTACTTTGCTGTATACATTTGTTTGTATTATGTTTTTTAGATTCCACATAAAAGTGATAACATACAATATTTGTCTTTCTCTATTTCACTAAGCATAATATTCTCTAGATCCAGCCACATTGCTACAAGTGGGAAAATTTCACTCTTTTTATATCTGAGTAATTTCCATTGTGTCTATGTGTGTGTATCACATCTTCTTTATTAGTTCATCTGTTGATGGATACTTGGGTTGCTTTTATTTCTTGGCTATTGTAAATAGTGCTACTATGAAGATTGAGGTATGTATATCTTTTCAAATTAGTGGTTTGCTTTTTTTTTTTGGATATATATACCCAGGAGTGGAATTTCTGGATCATAGGGTAGTTGTATTCTTAATTTTTTGAGAAATTTCCATACTGTTTTCCATAATGTCTGCACTCTGAGAGTGTCTTTATTTCTTCACACTTGGAGCATCTTTTCTTCAGACATACAAATCTACATTGATGAGGTGTTTTTTGTTGTTGTTTTTTTTTCCTATCAGCATTTGGTTTCACTCCACTTTAATTCTTTCTTGCATGGTTTATGATGAGATGTTTACTCTAATTCTTATCCTTTTTTCTCTATAAGTATTGTAGGTAAGGGGCTTTCCCTCCACCCCTGGATTTATTCAAGATTTTCTCTTTGTTGCTGGTTTTTTGCAGTTTGTGTATTATATCCTTAAGTGTAGATTTTGTATATTTTTGCCTCCCAGTTGTCTCTAAGCTTCCTGGATCTGTGATTTGATGTTTGTCTTTAATTTGGGGAAGTTCTTAGCCATTTTTGCTTCAAATACTTCTATTCAATTCTCTCTTCTGGTCTTCCATTTATATGTATATTGCACCTTCTGAAACTATCCCACAGTTCTTGGGTATTCTCCTCTTGCCTCTTTTTTTTCTTCTTGTATATAAGTTTTGAAAGATTCTAATACCCTGTGTTCAAGTTCATTGATTGTTAACTTGGCCATGTTGACGAAGTCATCAAAACGCATTCTTTATTTTCTTTACAGTGGGTTTCATATCTAACATTTCCATTTGAAATGCTGTTGTTTTTTCTCTTTGCTTACATAACCCATCTTTCATATCCTTTACTGTCTCTTCTGGAGCACTTAAAATATTAATCATAGTTATTTAAAATTTCTTACCTAAATATAGGTATATTATTTTTGTCCATCTGAGCCTGGTTCTGATGTTCCTTGTCTCTTCATATGTTTTCTCTTGCTTTTTAGCATGCCTTGTAATTTTTCATTGAAAGTTTGACGTGTATATTGGGTAATAGTACTTGAGGTTCAGTTCAGTTCGGTCACTCAGTTGTGTCCAACTCTTTGTGACCCCATGAACCACAGCACGCAAGGCCTCCCTGTCCATCACCAACTCCCAGAGTTTACCCAAACTCATATCCATTGAGTCAGTGATGCCATCTAATCATCTCATCTTCTGTCATCCCCTTCTCCTGTCCTCAATCTTTCCCAGCATCAGGGTCTTTTGAAATGAGTCAGCCCTTCGAATCAGGTGGCCAAAGTATTGGAGTTTCAGTACTTGAGGTATATAGGCCTTTAAAAAAAATTTATTTATTTGGCTGCATAGGGTCCTAGTTGTGGCACGTGGGATCTAGTTCTCCAACCAGGGATCAAACCCAGGCCCCTTGTTTTGGGAGTGCAGAGTCTTAGCCACTGGACCACCAAGGAGTTCCCTAGAAAGGCCTTTAATGTCAGATTTTATGTTGACACAATAAGGAGTTAGGCTGTATCAGTGTTTGTTCTGGCTGTGGGTACCAGAAGCTTCAGATTTTTCTAGTGTCCTTGATTTTGTCTCCCTTGTTTTTGGTTTCCCTAAGAACTCCTTCTTATATAGAAATTTTGAAGGTGTAGCTTGTTCCAAGATTTCACTTCTCTCCTGGGTCCAATAAAATTGATTTTCCAATTGTCAGCACTTTCTCATGTATTTTTATTTTTAACCATTAAGTTCTGAGCATTTAAAAAGTCATTCTAAATACTAGTCTTTTGTTGGATGTGTGATTTGTAAATATTTTCTCCAGTCTGTAACTTCTATTTTGATGCTCATAAAAGGTTCTTTTGTATAGAAGATGTTTTATATTTTGATGAAGCACAATTTATTAGTTCTGTCATTATGGATCACTCACTTTTAGATCAAATCTGTGAACT
This sequence comes from Aepyceros melampus, assembly GCA_006408695.1. Classification (NCBI taxonomy): domain Eukaryota; kingdom Metazoa; phylum Chordata; class Mammalia; order Artiodactyla; family Bovidae; genus Aepyceros; species Aepyceros melampus. The sequence continues at coordinate 19,072 of SJXQ01001232.1, forward strand.
TACCACTTCATCCAAGATCCCAAGTATTTCTCCTGTTTTGGTAGAGTTTTATATTTTACATGTAAATATAAATGTATGGTCTTCTTCAAGTTAGTTTTTGTATAATGTTTGAACTTTAGGTAGAGATTCAATTTTGTCTTGGAAGATATCCAGTTCTTTAGTACTATTTGTTGAACTTCTTTCATTGAATTGCCTTCCTAATTTGTCAAAAGTCATTAGGACCTATTATATGGGTTTATTTTCCTGTGTTTTCTATTCTGTTGCATTGGTCTATTTTTCTGTTGCTGCTGCTAAGTCACTTCAGTCGTGTCCAACTCTGTGCGACCCCATAGACGGCGGCCTACCAGGCTCTCCTGTCCCTGGGATTCTCCAGGCAAGAACACTGGAGTGGGTTGCCATTTCCTTCTCCAATGCATGAAAGTGAAAAATAAAGTGAAGTCGCTCAGTCGTGTCCAACCGTTAGCAACCCCATGGACTGCAGCCTACCAGGCTCCTCTGTCCATGGGATTTTCCAGGCAAGAGTACTGGAGTAGGGTGCCATTGCCTTCTCCAATCTATCTTTCTATCCCTCTGCAAATACAACACAGTCTTATTTACTGAAGATAAATATGGTCTTAAAATTGGGTAGGCGGTTTTCTCCCACTTCATTCTTCTTTTGCACAATTGCTTTAGTTATTCTTATTCCTTTGCTTTTTATTTTTTTTCTTTAATTAATTTTTATTTTTTAGTTTGTTTTGCTTTACAATACTGCATTCGTTTTGCTACACATCGACATGAATCAAAATAAGCATGTCAACAAAATCTACAAAAATACTTTGCCAGAACTTTATAAAAGTGTAAACTGATGTTTTCTTACAATGTTTAGTATTAAAATTCATGAAACGATTTGTTTACTTATATCTTTTCTTTCAACCAGGTTTTGTAGATTTTAGCACTTGAGTTCTATAATTGTTTTTAGATTTATATCTCAGTATATCATATTTTGAGTGATTTTAAGTGGTGTTGCATTTCAGTTTTCAGCTTCTACATGTTCATTGTACATAAAAATAACTGAGTTTTGTATGTTTCTCTTATATGCTGCAACATTACTGAACTTATTAACTCTATGAGTTTCTTTGCAGATTTCCTAGGATTTTCTATGTTGATCATTATATTATCTGCAAACAGGGAAGTTTTATGCATTACATGCCTTTATTTCTTTTTCTTGCTTTCTTGCACTGGCTGGAAGTTCCTCAAACTATGTTTAAGAAAGATGAAAAAAGCTGTGCTGCCTTGTGCTTGATCTTTAGGGAGGAAAGCATTCATTTTTTCACTACTAAAAATATTCTTGTAGGCTTTGGGAAGCTGATCTTTATGAAGTTGCGAGAGTACTCTCTAACACTATTTTTGCTGTTAATGTGAATGAGTGTTGAATTTTGTCAAATCTATTTCTGCATCAATTGATAAGATCATGTTATCTATCTCTTTTAAACTGTTATATGATGAATTATATTGACTGATTTCCCAATATTGAGTTAGCCTTGCATTCCTGGAATAAGCCTCTGTTGGTCTTTTTATATATTGCTGTATTCTATTGGCGGAAAAGGCAATGGCACCCCACTCCAGTACTCTTGCCTGGAAAATCCCATGGGCAGAGGAGCCTGGTAGGCTGTAGTCCATGGGCTCACGAAGAGTCGGACACGACTGAGCGACTTCACTTTATTTTTCACTTTCATGGATTGGAGAAGGAAATGGCAACCCACTCCAGTGTTCTTGCCTGGAGAATCCCTGGGACGGGGGAGCCTGGTGGGCTGCCGTCTCTGGGGTCGCACAGAGTCGGACACGACTGAATTGACTTAGTAGTAGTAGTAGTATTCTATTGGATAATCTTTTGTTAAGGACTTTTACACCAGTATCCATGAGGATTTTTGGTGCATAGTTTTCTCCTTCTTCCAAGCTTTACTAAATTAAAATGACAAGTAAAAGTTACTTCTGGTTTTCTTTATTATATTGTCCTCATTTGATTTCACTGTCAGGTAATCCTGTCTTTATAGAATGACTTGGGAAGTTTTCCCTGTTGTATTTTCTGGAAAGATTGTTACAATTGGTGATAATTTTTCTTTAGTATTTGATAGAATTCTCTTGTGAAACCACATGGGGCTGAAGATTTCTTTTCTGGAAGTTTAAAAATTATAAATTAAAATATGGGACTAATCTGTCTATTTCAGATTTGGAGAATTGCTCTGATTTTTGCTTTTTTGAGGAATTAGTTCACTTCATAAGTCGTCAGATATACTTTGTAAAATTGTTACTATCATATTTAACTTTGTATAATCTATAGTAGTATTCCTTTTTAATTCCTAATATTAATAAATTGTCTTTCCTATCTTTTTTTCTTGTCAGTTTTGCCAGAGATTTTTCTGTTTTATTGACCTTTTCAAGGAATTGCTTTTTGTTTCATTGATTATGAATTACACAGTTGCTTTAGTTATTCTTGTTCCTTTGCCTTTCATATAAATTTTAAATAAGCATGTGACAAAATCTATAAAAATACTGTGCCAGAGTTTTATGAAAATGTAAATTGACATTTTTACAATGTTGAGTATTAAAATTCATGAACACACTTTGTTTACTTATATCTTTTCTTTCATCTGTGTTTTGTAGATTTTAGCACTCAAGTTCTATAATTGTTTTTAAATTTATACCTTAGCTTTATATCTCCATTGTTTTACTGTTTTCAATTTAATAACTTCTGCTCTTTTATCATTATTATTATTATTTTTGTCTACTTGGTTTGGATTTCTTTTGCTCTTATTTTTCTAGGTTCTTTAGAGTGGGAGATTAGATGCTGATTTGAAACTTTCCTCTTTTTTGTAACATAAATATTCAGTGCTATAAATTCTCTTTTGGTGTTGTTTTAGGAAAAGTTTCAAGTCAATATCTAAGCTCTCATCTGTTTTGATATATTGCATTTCCAGTGTCATTCAGTTCAGTGTATCTTTTGAATTCACTTGTGATGACTTCTTGCTGCTGCTAAGTCGCTTCAGTCGTGTCCGACTCTGTGCGACCCCAGAGACGGCAGCCCACCAGGCTCCCCCGTCCCGGGGATTCTCCAGCAAGAACACTGGAGTGGGTTGCCATTTCCTTCTCCAATGCATGAAAGTGGAAAGTGAAAGTGAAGTCGCTCAGTCTTGTTTGACTCTTTGTGACCCCATGGACTACAGCCTACCAGGCTCCTCTGCCCATGGGATTTTCCAGGCAAGAGTATTGGAGTAGGTTGCCATTGCCTTCTCCCTAAGATGACTTCTTAGGCCCATGGATTACAAGTATGTTGCTTAGTTCTAAATATTTGGATATTTTTCCTATTATCGTTCTTCTATTGATTTCTTGTTTGATTCTGTTGTGTTTAGATAACACATTTAATATGACCTGAATTATGTTAAATTTACTGAGGTTGTTTTTTAACCCAGGATATCATCTGTCTTAGTATATGTTTTTTTGTGACTTCTAGGATAGAATGTCTATTTTGCTATTGTTTGGCAGATTAATCTATAAATGTTGATTACTTCTTGTTGGCTCATGGCTGTATTGAGTTCTTTTGTATCCTTACTGATTTTCTAGAGATAGGTGTTGAAGTTTCCTACTAGAATCATAAATGCTTTTTTTCTTTTCAGTTTTATCAGTTTTTGCTTCATGTGTTTTGCAACTGGTTGTTTGATACATGCACACACATTTGGGATTATAATTTCTTCTTGGTGGACTGATATTTTATCTTTACATAATGTCTGGTTATTTTCTTATCTCAGAACTCTTTTTTATTTGATATTATATAACTTATTCTACTTTCTTTTGACTAATGTTTGTGTGGTATACCTTGTCCTTCTTGTTAGCTCAATATAAGTAAAGTTTCTTGTAGACAGTGTATAGTTGGGTTATTTTTTTAAAAACTGAATCTGTCAATCTATGTATTTTAGTTGGTGTTTATATTTTCTGTAGTTGATACCTCAGGATTTAAGATCTCATTTTACTTTTTTGTAGTCTGCTTGTTGGAGAAAATCTATTTTTCATTTGATATTTTTTTTCTTGCTGTTCTGTTTTTAATTTTTTTTTTTCAGAATTTCATTTATTTATCTTTATTTTTAGTGTCTCTTTGTATCACTTCACTTCTTTAGAGGTTGCTGTAGGCGCTTCATTATATGTAAACAAATTATCACAGTCTTTTGCTACTGCATTTTCACAGTTTGAATGAAGTATAAAGACCAATTTTTTGTATTTCCCTCATTTATAATAAATTTTCCTCTATATTTAGAACCAAACTGGACTGTTATAATTTTTTTTCCAGTTGTCAAACATAATTTAGGGAATTCAAGAGAATGAAAATACATTATACTTACTCATATTTTTACTTTTTGTTATTTTTATTCACACTTGTGATATTCAGATATTCCTTTTTTATTATTCATTTTTCTTAAGTAAATTCTCTTTAACCATTTTCTTTGAGTTGATCTTTTAGTGACAATTTCTTGGTTTTCCTTCATTTTTAATAAAAATAGAAATATGTTTGATGTGGATAGAATTCTGGGTTGACAGTTCTTTTCTTTATACCCTTGAGTAATGCTCTATTTCCTTTTTGCTCCCTGTTTTCTGATGAGAAATCTATCATTGGAATGTTCCCCCTGTAGTTAAAGTGTTGTTTGTCCCTTGCCACCTTCAAGATTTTTTTCTTTTTTTTTTTAGTTTTCAGATGTTTGATTGTGATCTCTCTTGGTTTTATTTCTTTGGGTTTATCCTTTGGGGTTTGAGTTTTTTGGGTTTTTTTTTTTTTTTTCAGTTTTATGTATCCTTTGTTTTGACTTTTACCAATTTTGGAAAGGTTTTAAACATTTTTGGACTACTTTTTCAGTCCCATCCTTTTCCTTCTGGGAAACTGATAACATGATTTTTAGATCTTTTGTTTTTGTCCCACAAGTCTCTGAGTCTGATTTATTTTTTTTAACATCTACTTTCTGCTTTAAAGGTTGGATAAATGTTTTATATTTGAGTTCACTGACTCTCTTCTGTTTCCTCCATTCTGCTGTTCAGTTTATCTGTAGGTTTAAATATATTCTTTTTTTAAAGTATTTTTTATTATACTTTTCAGTAGTGAAATTTGTATTTGGTCTTCTTTATACACCCGTTTCTTTGCTGATACTTTCTACTTTTTTCATTTTATTCATTATTGTTCCATTTTTACGATACCTTCTTTTAAATATTTATCAGTAAATTCTAACATCTGTATCATCTTCATGCTGGTAGGTATTTTTCATACATTCCCGTTGAAATTTTTCTTTTTGATATGCATGATTTTTTATTTTAAGCTGAACATTTCCAGTATAATATTCTGATAGCCTAGGCTTTGTTTAAACCTTGATTTTGGGTGGGTTGTTTTGACATTGTTCTAGCAGCAGAAGCACAGGTGTCCTCTAATGCTATCTGGTAAGAATAGAAGTTTAGGTTCCTTAGTTGGCCTTCATTAGAAGGCAACGGCACCCTACTCCAGTGCTCTTGTCTGGAAAATCCCATGGACAGAGGAGCCTGGAATGCTGTAGTCCATGGGGTCACTGAGGGTTGGACACAACTGAGCAACTTTACTTTCACTTTCGTGCACTGAAGAAGAAAATGGCAACCCACTCCAGTGTTCTTGCCGGGAGAATCCCAGGGACGGGGGAGCCTAGTGGGCTGCCGTCTCTGGGGTCGCACAGAGTCAGACATGACTGAAGAGACTTAGCAACAGCAGCAGCAACACCTGAGATAGGGAGAGGTATCTTACTGGGGTGGAGTGTGGCTTCCATTATACTTCTATTTTAATCGGCCTGACCAGAAGACCTGTGACTCATTCTCACTCTCCCTATGTGGCTTCCACTAACTTGCTTCTCTCACTTGGAAATTGAAATATTCTAGATACAAAATGTTAATTCTGTCACTGTAGAAGAATGAGAATAAGCTTCTCAGAATTGCATTTGCAAAAAAACCATATTATTCCCTATGGGAATGCAAAGATTTGACTTATTTTTAAAATTTGACTTACATTTGTTTTCCAACTAATTATAAACAATAAAATTCAGTCAATTTTTTACTATCTGGTTAATTAAAGCCCATTAAGACAGTGAAATTTAAATTTTCACTAATTAGTTTTATCTCTGTATCACAATTCTAGCTAGATACAGGCTGTCCAAAGTTATTTTTTTCTTAAACAAATTTTGATTCCTTATTTTTGCTTTCATATGATTTTAGTTTTTCAGCTAAAACTCCTAAATATCAATCTTTGGCTTCAGATGCTGAGAGAATACTGTCTGTCTCTTTCCCCGCTTATTGGGGTTTTTATTATCATCATTATTATAACCGTCATGAACTAATTTCAGGGGTACTACATCACGTTATCCCTTCTACAAGGTGTCATTCCTATTAGTAATTTAGTAGTTTAGGTTCTTATCCTAAAATTTGAAGAGTAAGTAAGCAGCAGTCATTCAGCCACAGAACTACATTTCTTAAAATGTAGTTCATGAATTATCTGTATCAGAATCATCTAGAGGAGTGCTACCTAAACTTTCTTATGTGTGTGACTCACCTGGGGGGTCTTCACAAAATGCCATTTCTAATTGTGGGGTTGTGCCTGACACGCTGAATTTCTGCTAAGTTCCAGGTGATATCCATGCTGCTGGTATAGCCTTCATGTTGAATAGCAAACTATTTATTAAAATATCAGTCATATGTTCCTCCCCAAGTCCATGGAGTCAGTTTGTGTGACTGGAATCTGGGATATGCATTTTAGTGAGATATTTATCTATACTAAAAATATAAAGTTTTTATAATTTCATGGTTCTTAACTGTAATTGTTCATCAAAGCCACCCAGAAAGAGTTTTAAGGTAGTAATCCTAGATATTACTCCAGAACTACTGAATTATCATTCCTTGTTATTTGTATTTTTAATATGCAGAATCATACATCTGACCCTGAGCATAACCAGGTTGCAAAGAATGATTATAAATATTTTAGAAGGAACCGGAGCCAGAGTCATCATGCTTGATACTAGAAGTTTCACCAGGAATATAGATTAAAAGCTTCCTTGGTAGTTCAGATGGTAAAGCGTCTACCTGCAATGTGGGAAACCTGGGTTTGATCCCTGAGTTGGGAAAACACCCTGGAGAAGGAAATGGGAACCCCTCCAGTACTCTTTCCTGGAAAATCCCATGGACAGAGGAGCCTCGTAGGCTACAGTCCATGGGGTTGCAAAGAGCAGACACGACTGAGCAGCTTCACTGTAGATTAAAAAACTAAGACTAAAGATGAGCTACATTAGAATTTAGGGGGAAAACATTACAAGGTTGAAATCTTCCACTGTTTTATACAACATAATTTCTATAACTTCAAGCCATTTTTTTTTTAATGTATATTTTTGGTTTGTGTATTGATAGTGTTTCTCAAACTAGGATCTGTGGGCATAGTTTGGGGGTTGTGAATTATCCATAGTAATTTCTGATTGTAATATTTTTGTTTTATAATTAGACTAATGGAAATATCCTGAATGATTTGAATAAACCATTTTATGCAAAAATGCTGTCATACAATTTAATATTTGAAGTTATAGTTGCATTTTATGGTTGTGTTGGCATCAAGTAGTATCATTTTAATTGTTATGGGTTATGTATCATGTATTCATGCCAAATAATTATAAACTTATGTAATGGTATACTGTGGAACAGAATTCAAAGGTACTAAGTGGTAAAAGAGAAGCACAGAGTAAGTGTAGACTCACCAAATTGAAAACAACTTGTGTAGACAGAATCATATCCATATTGTGAGGTTTTTTAAGTTAAAAAAATTTTTTCTTGCTCATGTAAATTAATGTCATTTGAATTCTAACTTTAGTTTTATTCATATTTATTTTTATTTTTGTGTATATAAGAGCCATAAGTATGAGGAATTTATATCTTATTTTTATATATTGTTTAAGAAGTTATAACAATAAGTCAGAAGTGAGGAGCTGCAAAAAAATTTTTTAATATCTGTATATTATTCAATCTTGGAAAGTGTGTATTTTGTAACAAATATGTGAAATTTAAGAGTTCTTTGATCTTTAATGACCCAATCCACACACTGTATACTTTTCTACCATAGCTTTCCTTGATTTCTGGAAATTCCTCTGGAATTAATTTCATACTTGAATTAGTTTCATAATTGAATGATCCCTCCTTCCTTTGAACTCTTTATAGCAATTAACACACACTTTACTTTCATTTTTCTTACTTGTCTACTTATCTCTGTTGTTAGTTGTTATTAATATATTTTTAAAGGAAAAAGAATAAGTATGTTGTAATCAAGACAGGACTTTTAGTAAAGAATTGTACAGTGAAGGCCGCATACATGGATAAATGAAAGGAATACTGAGGCTATCTTAAGTGATTTACTGTGAAAAAATGATAGTAAATATGGATATAGGAATAATATTATTTTTTCAAAGTCCACATTGGTGGTGGTGGTAGTAAATAAATTATCAATGAAAATGCTATTATTAAGTACAATAAGTTAAGTCTTGTAGGACTATTGATTAGTACTTATAGAGTGGGTAGCCATTCCCTTCTCCAGGGTATCAAATACACAGCACAAGTATAATCATGTATTCTCCTTCACTTATGTCCATCATCTTAAGTAAATCACATTACTTTTTCTTTTTTTTAATTTTAAGAGTTTATTTGAGCAAAAATCAATTTGAATTGGGCAGTGCCAATAGAAGTGATTAGGAGTGCTCACAGATAGCTAGTGGCAAGGCGTTTATAGATAAGACCTGAAAGCAAATCAAGGACTTGTTGAATTGGCTATAGCTTAAGTAGCTGCTTTATTTAGGAAAGTGTAGTTGGCTCTTTGCAAGTCGTTGTCCTTAAATTTCAATTTCTTTTTTTTTTCCTTGAAGTTTTACCATGAAATGGATATACAGCACTGTCTTAACGTATACACTGTAATGACTATTTACATACATCATGAAGTGATTATTACAGTAAAAAGTGAACAGTGATTCAGTATTTCTATATATAATGATCACCACAATAATTTTAGTTATTAACTGTCACCATACAAAGATATTACATTACTGACTATATTGCCCATGCTCTACATTTCATCCCTATGACTCATTTATTTTGTAGCTAGAAGTTTGTACCTACCTTCCTTCACCTATTTCACTCATCTTCCCACTTCTCTCTTCCAGCACGACCTGTTTGTTCTCTGTCTATAACTGTTTGTTTTGTTATGTTCATTTGATTTGTTTTTAAGATACCACCTTTAAATGAAATCATATAATAGGTGTATTTCTGCCTGACTTGCTTCACATAACAAAAGATCCATCCATATTGTCACAAATAGCAAGATTTTATTCATTTTGTAGCTGAGTAATTTTCCATTGTATATGTATATATCACATCTCCTTTATCCATTCATGTGTTGGTGGGCACTTGCGTTGCTCCCATATCTTTGCTATTGTCAGTAGTGCAGCAGTGAACATAGGGGTGCATGTGTCTTTTCAAATTAGTGATTTTATTGGGTTGAGATTAATTCTGGAATTCTTTCTTACTTGTTTAACCACTACTCATCAGTTGGACATTGGACATAAGATGAAACACTTTTGTCGTAAAGGGTCTAGTTTCTTATCAATCAGAATGAGGAATACAGTACTGTGGTTCAAGGAATATTTATAATTCTCTTTGGAACTTCTTCATGTATTCCATTGTTCTTGTACATAATGCAAAGTCTGTATTGGAATTTTGCCACTTGCTTCAGGTCTCATTACTTAAGACTTTTCTCCTTAACCGTATAAATGACTATCCAACCTTTAAGCTAGCTCCTTTTCTACCTAAAACTCTTGTATTTGTGTCTACTTTAATGGGATTAGCTTTTTTCTTTTTTACTCTCTTTGTTCAGAAAGTTCAGTTCAGTCAATCACTCATGTCCAACGTTTTGCAGTCCCATGGACTGCAACATGCCAGGTTTCCCTGTCCATCAATCACCAACTCCCAGAGCTTGCTCACATTCATGTCTGTTGAGTTTGTGATGCCATCCTCTGTCATCCCCTTCTCCTCCTACCTTCTATCTTTCCCAGCATCAGGCTCTTTTCAACTGAGTCAGTTCTTTGCATCAGGTGGCCAGAGTGTTAGAGTTTCAGTCCTTCAGCATCAGTCCTTCCAATGAATATTCAAGACTGATTTCCTTTAGGATGGACTGGTTAGATCTCTTTGAGTCCAAGGGACTCCCAAGAATCTTCTCCAATACCACGGTTCAAAAGCATCAATTCTTCAGCACTTAGCTTTCTTTATAGTCCAACTCTCATATCCATACACAACTACTAGAAAAACCATAGCTTTGACTAGATGGAACTTTGCCAGCAAAGTAATGTCTCTGCTTTTTAATATTCTATCTAGGTTGATCATAGCATTTCTTCCAAGGAGCAAGCATCTTTTAATTTCATGGCTGCAGTCACTACCATCTGCAGTGATTTTGGAGCTGAAAAAAATAAAGTCTGTCACTGTTTCCACTGTTTCCCTATCTTATTTGCTATGAAGTGATGAGACTGGATGCTGTGATCTTAGTTTTTTGAATGTTGAGTTGTAAACCAGCTTTTTCACTCTCCTCTTTCACTTTCATCAAGAGGCTCTTTAGTTCCTCTTCACTTTCTGCCATGAAAGTGGCATCATCTGCATATCTGAGGTTATTGATATTTCTCTTGGCAATCTTGATTCCAGCTTGTGCTTCTTCCAGCCAAGCATTTACCATGATGTACTTTACATATAAGTTAAATAAGCAGTGTGACAATATACAGCCTAGACGTACTCCTTTCCCAATTTAGAATCCAGTCTGTTATTCCATGTCTGTTTCTAATTGTTGCTTCTTGACCTGCATACAGATTTCTCAGGAGGCAGGTAAGGTGGTCTGGTAATCCCATTTCTTGAAGAATTTTCCACAGTTTGTTGTGACCTACACAGTCAAAGGCTTTGGCATAATCAATAAAACTGAAACAGATGTTTTTCTGGTATTCTCTTGCTTTTTTGATGACTCAACAGATGTTGGCAATTTGATCTCTGGTTCTTCTGCCTTTTCTAAATCTAGCTTGAACATATGGAGTTTCATGGTTCATGTAATGTTGAAACCTGAGCATTGCTTTGCTAGCATGTGAGATGAGTACAATTGTGTAGTAGCTTGAACATTCTTTAGCATTGCCTTTCTTTGGGATTAGAATGAAAACTGACCTTTTCCAGTCCTGGGCCACTGCTGAGTCTTCCAAATTTGCTGGCATATTGAGTGGAGCACTTTCACAGACACAACCTTTAGGGTTTGAAATAGCCCAACTGGAATTCCATCACCTCCACTAGATTTGTTGGTAATGATGCTTCCTAAGGCCCACTTGACTTTGCATTCCAGAATATCTGTCTCTGGGTGAGTGATCACACAATCATAGTTATCTGGATCACGAAGATTTTTTTTTTTTTACAGTTCTTCTGTGTATTCTTGCCACATCTTCTTAATATCTTCTGCTTCTGTTTGGTCCATATCATTTCTGTCCTTTGTTGCACCCATCTTCGCATGAACTGTTCCCTTGCTAGCTCTAATTTTCTTGAAGAGATCTCTAGTCTTTCCCATTATATCATTTTCCTCTATTTCTTTGCATTGTTCACTGAGGAAGGCTTTCTTATCTCTCCTTGCTATTCTTTGGAACTCTGCATTCAAATGGGTATATCTTTCCTTTTCTCCTTTGCCTTTAGCTTCTCTTCTTTTCTCAGCTATTTGTAAGGCCTCCTCAGACAGCCATTTTGCCTTTTTGCATTTCTTTTTCTTGGGAATGGTCTTGATCACTGCCTCCTGTACAGTGTCCCTAACCTCCATCCATAGTTCTTCAGGCACTCTGTCTGTCAGATGTGATCCCTTGAATCTGTCACTTCCACTGTATAATTGTAAGGGATTTGATTATTGATTATTTAGAAAGAGTGATCATAAATCCTTTTTAAAATGAGCTTCCTCTTTCTACATAGATTGAATTGGAAATTGATTGTCCATTGACTAGAAACTTGACGACTATTTCCTGTAGAACTTTATTTGGCAACAGCACTTCTGGACTTCAGGTTTAATCAAAATTGTCTAATATCATATGTTATATTTTAATTAGATTATCAATTAACTCAGTAAATGTGTGTGTAATAACAAGACTTCTAGTTTTTTAATTTAGTGTGCTAGGTGCCTTTAGCAGGATACTTTTGAATAAAGTTTGGGCTTCCCAGGTGACACAGTGTGAAGAACCTGCTTGGCCAATGCAGGGAGATGCAAGACACATGGGTTTGATCCCTAGGTCAGGAAGATCCCCTAGAGTAGGAAATGGCAACTCCAGTATTCTTGTCTGGAAAATCCCATGGAGAGAGGAGACTGGCAGGCTATATTTAGCCCATGGGCTTGCAAAGTGTTGGACATAACTGAGCATGCACACACACGAGAGTGTACAGAAAGTCAGTGAACCCGATTGAAAATATAAATTTGACATGCTGCATGTTCACTGTTACGTAAAGAGGTACGAGATGAAATCCTTCTTGGAATTTATCATTCACTTTCCTTTTTTTTTTTTCATAGTGGTCTGTCTGCTTAACATCAGAATTCTGTTTTTCTCTTCTAACAGTTTGCCAGCTCCTTTTCTAAATAAATTCTAGGAAATATTATGGTTTAATAACAGGTTCTGGCAAGAAGATAACTGTGAATTCATCCCTCATGTCTTTTTAAAAGTGGTTAGGGAGCATAAGTAGGCCAAATTAGAAAAAGTGGTGATACTGTGAATAGAAGGCTAATAAATCCCCAGATTTCATGTATAGGAGTCATGGCTGCTCTGGCTGTGGAACAGGTTTCCAGAATTGGTCAGAAAGCCCATTGTGAAGATAAAGGCAGAACAAAAAATTAAATAGTATAATGGATCTCTAACCTTACAAGTTTTCTTTATACTATTTAAATGCCAAGCATCAGGAAAAAAGTAAATAATTTATCGCTTCATGTAGACAAAGCTACAGTCTCTCTGAGAACTCTGAAAATTATGTTTCATATGTACCTAATTTTTATTTCACGTGACATTATTATAAAAATCCAAACATAGCTTTGCAGAAATGCAGTAATTTTTCAACCAGACAGTAATGGATTTGAATCCCAGTTTTGCCACTTATTAGCTGTCAGTCCTAGGAAAGTAGAAGTACGAATTCTTGACCTCAGTTTCCTCTTTGTAAAGAAAAGTTGTATATGTGTATTGAAGTGCTATTTTCAGAATTAGAAGTATTTATGTCAGCGTCCATATCAGACACTTATTTAATAGTGGTTGCTTTATCATTATTATTTTTAATGACATAATCTTGTCATTTACCATATAAACTCTGCTAATAAGTGCTACCGAGTATATAGTAAATTTTATTGTTTATATAGCTATCACTGTAAAAAGTGTAAAGTAAATTTAATGCTGACCAGGTATAAAATTTAGATATTTTAATTGTAATTTTCTTTCTTTCAGAATTACTTACTGTCATCTACCTTTCCAGAGTAAATGGCTCTATGTTGGAACAGAAAGAGGAAATACACATATTGTAAATATTGAATCTTTCATTCTTTCTGGATATGTTATCATGTGGAACAAGGCAATTGAACTGTAAGTTTGAACTTGAATACCACTATATTTGTATTAAATATTTTTTAGAGTTATATAGTACATATATACATATCAGATTCCAGAGTTATTTGAAGCATCAGTAGCTAATTTATGATGAATTTGAGTGAAAAGTTCATCTAACATAATTGAAAACTATAGTCTTTTAAAAATAGATATTGTGCAAAACAAACTAAAAAATAAAAATTAATTAAAATAAAAAAATAAATAAAAATAAAAATAGATATTGTAGTATTAACAGATGCTAATTTTAGCCTTTACAAATATTATAAATAATTAAGGGCTACAATGTATGCAAGCTTTGTGGTAAAATAGTAAGGCTTATTCTAAAAGATATACATGAAAATCATGTCATTTCTTTATAGTCAATATAGCCACTTCCAGTGGGAATGGCAAGAGGATAGTTATCACATATAGTTTAATTTAAAAATAATCATGGTCAATACACATGTTTTTAAATACTGATAGCTTATTCTTTTGGAGAAGGCAATGGCACCCCACTCCAGTACTCCTGCCTGGAAAATCCCATGGACAGAGGAGCCTGGTAGGCTGTAGTCCATGGGGTCGCTAAGAATCGGACATGACTGAGTGACTTCACTTTCAGTTTTCACTTTCATGCATTGGAGAAGGAAATGGCAACCCTTCCAGTGTTCTTGCCTGGAGAGTCCCAGGGATGAGGGAGCCTGGTGGGCTGCCGTCTATGGGGTCACACAGAGTTGGACACAACTGACACAACTTAGCAGCAGCAGCTTGTTCTTTGCTTGCCCCAATAACATATTTTTCTGGGTTCTAAAAAGAATCAGTTCATCAATATCTTTCACGTTGTGATGTATACAGCTTTTTGGATATGTGGCTGATGGCTATTACCATTTTCACTTTGGCACTGATACTTACGTTTCTGTACATGTAAAATGTGAAATCCCTCCAGTGTGAAACTTTATAGAATTTCAAGCCATCTTTTGTAGTATATATACAAGCAGTTCTCCTTGTCAGTGTGTTAATTGGGAAAACTATTTTTCTTTAATAAATGTTTATGCTCTGTACCTACCAGGTCCTTAATAAGGTACATTTGACTTGAGGTTGACTCATTCTCTCTCTTGCATATACATATTCTAAGTTATATAATTGTTTTTCTCTAAAACTCTGATTAAAATAGCCTATTTTCATGAAATTTGACTTTGGTTTTCATAATAAATCTACTATTCCCTATTCCCAATATTTCAGTGTACATGTATATTGCTTGATAGGAAGGGGATATTAGTAGTTATATTCTTATTACAATTATCCATTTGTATTGTGTCCTAATGAGTCTTTTGTTAAATTAATTGTAACTCTTCCTCATTAGAATAAGAATAGCTTCAGGGCAGAATTCTTCATTTGTTGCTCTTTTTTTTTTTCATGTTTGTCTTATTTTGGTGATTTCCACAGAGCGGCTACTAAATAACGACGTTATTTATAATGACGTTAGTGAAAATTAGTATGATAAATAGACACACAGTGCTGTTGACTTAAAGCTTTCATTTATAATTATGATTGGTATGAGCTTTTTTGTTCATATATATTTTAATATTCTATGTATATATTTTTAAAAACATTTGTTCTATAGACAGTTATGCGTCTCTCAAAAAGTATTTATTTTTTCAGCTATTTGGGAAAGGCTTTTCCCCTATAATCTTAAATCTATAAAAGCATTACATAATGCTGAGCTTAATATTTGTTTTCATAATGTATGGGGATACTGATAGATACAAGTAAACCTGAGAGATAGAGATTTTATACAAATTTGCTATTAGTTACAAATAGTAATAGATCTGTGTTCAGTTCAATGCTGCTAAAGTAATTAAGTATTTTTTTGTAAACAGATCAAATATTTCACCATTCTTACAGTGTTATTTCTATATTCATTTACCTAACAAATCCTTTTTGTCATTCAGATTAATACTGCCTGAACTGTGACTTATACCCTGTATATATTTACATAGTCTATATACTTTATATTTTCTGAACTAATGATTTAAAAATGTATATTATAAAGGAGGATAAAGCTAGGAGAAATTAAAGAAATAAAATAGAAAGGCAGTTTTTTTTTTCATAATATCTTACACATGTGATTCTGAATAGAATATCCCATTTATATAAATAAAGTGTTTTGTGGAGTTGTATGTACCTCTGAAAATAACCTTGAAATATCCTCAATAAATTATTAGTAGCCACCTTATCTCCTAACTGTTTATCGCTTTATTTAGACCAGATTTCCAAAGTGTGTTCCATGGTAATATAGTCCCACTGAGATAGATACAATTTTAAATCTCAACTTCCAACTTCCTAGAACAGTCAATCTTTTAATTGCTCTCTACCTCTTGAGATACATTAGGAAATGCAAACCACTTAGTAATATGTGTTAAGAGTTTGCGACAGTGATAAAATATGCATTTAATTAAGAGTCATTTTATAACTAGAACTTTACACACATTTTAACAGGACATTTTAAGTGTGAGAAATGCAGAATTACCTTTAAGATGTGATATTATTTCTATTTTAAGTTCTTGAAATACTTTTCATTCGGTGTTTGTCTTTTTAGCTTGTGTTTTCAGTGACGTCTCCCAGTTGTAATTGTAGGCAGTTCTCCTAATTTTAAATTGTTCGTGTTCTCATAGTGTATATGTTAGTTATTTGGAAACTGGAGCCATTTTTGTGATGTCTGTAGAAACAATAATGTCCATAGAAAATAGTCTTTATAATAATGTCTTTATAAAATAGTAGTATAACAAAATGACATTAAAATATTTAATTGGAAAATATATTCCAGGTTATAGCACAGAGATATTTGTTTCTGCAGAGCAGTCCCAGCTTTAAAAAAAAAGGGGGGGACCTATTTTTTCTACATGTGATTAAAAATTTGAGCATGAAGTTTAGAACTAGATAATAAATATAAGGCTTACCATCTTCAAATATATTTTCTGAGCACTATGATACGCTAGCTCCTGGAAACCAGTATAAACTAGAAAGACATAATTTCTCTCTTCTTGGAGATTCCAGAGTAATAAAGGTGAGATTAAGTAAAAAGGCAGTTACATTATATTGGAAATATAACGTTGCAAGTTTTCTAAGAAGGATGCCTAATATAGATGTGAGGTCTCAGTGAAGTGTTAAGGAAGTTACATCCATGAGATCTGAAGGATGAGTCTCAGTTAGATGAGTGGAGAATCAATTGGGGGAGGGGGTTTCCAAGGGAGGAAACAGAAATGTTAAAGGATAGAGTGTGAGAGAGGTTTTGTTCCATGCACAGAAATTTTAAGGAGTTTAATTAGTTGGGAATGGCTAGGAGAAAGGATGGCAAGAGATAAAGCTGAGAAGATAGTAAACATACATAGTATGAAAATCTTATAAGCCAATTTGAGCATTTAGACTTTATTTCTTCAATGATATATTCACATGAGACAAGTGGCTGCAGTGTGATTCATCCTCTCATCTTTAAGCTGCTTTCTATAGTCTGTACAACCACTCAGCCAACAATAATTATTTCCGGAGAAACCAAACTGAGATGGATTGAACAACAAGGGGTGTTTTAAAAGAATTAATCTTTATCACACACTCCCTTTGTAATCAAGGGTAAGCTGAGAAAGTCTAGCCTTTGACTGATATCAAATATGCCTAAACTATAAACTGCTGCTAACTTGCTTCAGTTGTGTCCGACTCTGTGCAACCCATGGATGGCAGCCCACCAGGCTCCCTTGTCCCTGGGATTCTCCAGGCAAGAACACTGGAGTGGGTTGCCATTTACTTCTCCAAAACTATAAACTAAGTGCATATAAAAGCTGTTTTTATTTAATTGCCCTTTCCCAGTAATTCTTTATAATATACAAATTTTGTGTGTGTGTGTGTTTTTTTTTTTAAGCTACACCGTGCCACATGCAGAATCTTAGTTACTCAGCCAGGGACCAAACCCATGCCCCCTGTAAGGGAAGTGCAAAATCTTAATCACTGAACTGCCAGGGAAGTCCCTGTGATATAATTTTAGTAGAACCAAACTTCAGTCACACATTTCTCAAATTAATCATATTCCTGTTCAGTTTTCATTATTAATTGAGCTGTGTTTGTTATCTTGACATTTTGCAGCAGTTACAGCTCAGCATTATCCGTGGGGAAATAGGCCACTGTTTAATACATGCCTAACTAATGACACAAACTGAAATGTTTATTATATCTAAGTGCAAGTGAGCCTGTATCCTAATATACCTTTTATACTGTACTTGTTTTTCTCAACTCCTTGCTCGTAATCTGTAAGCTGTACTCTCATTAAGTATTTGCTAGGACAGCGTTTCACAAAATCAGTGAATGATTTTCTTTAAGAGGGCTGGTGAAACCAAAACACTTAAAATAGTAGTATAAATATAAAAGTATGGCAGGTCAGGCAAGCCTCCATGTAGATATAAACCACATTCTTATATAAAAGTGGTATCGGAGAAGGCAATGGCACCCCGCTCCAGTACTCTTCCCTGGAAAATCCTATGGACAGAGGAGCCTGGAAGACTGCAGTCCATGGAGTCGCTGAGGGTTGGACATGACTGAGTGGCTTCACTTTCAGTTTTCACTTTCATGCATTGGAGAAGGAAATGGCAACCCACTCCAGTGTTCTCGCCTGGAGAATCCCAGGGACGGGGGAGCCTGGTGGGCTGCCGTCTATGGGGTCGCACAGAGTCGGACACGACTGAAGTGACTTAGCAGCATAGCAGTAGCAGACTTTATCCAAGGTCAGGAGCTAGGTTTTGAAGGGTTTTAAGAGAAAAATTCACTTGACCAAACTTGCACTTTAAAAGTCTACTCTGAATGAAGGTATGGAGAAATCATTGAAAAGAGAAAAGACTATTCTTGGCAAAAATTATGGAGGATTTAGGAGTGAAGATAAGCTGACACATTAAAGAAATAGTTAGAAGACAGAAGAGGCAATACTTGGGTATTGTGGGAAGATGTAAGAATAGTAAAGAATTGTGTGAGTAATTGGCTTGAGTAACTATGTAGACAAAGGTGTCATTTAATGAAAGAAAGCAGATATTAAGTAGGTTAGGAGTAAAATAATGAGCTAAATTTTAGGTAGGTTGAGTTGTGTGTATTTTTAAGTTATTCAAATGGAATTGGTATAGGAGAATGGAAAGATGTGGGATATATGGAATATATCAGAATATTCTATATATATTTGAACCTAATGACATCAGAATTTACATAGACATTGGAACTTTGAGAATATATGAGATTGTACATGGAGAATGTGTATAAATGAGGTAGCAAACTTGTAGACAATGAACCAGTTTTGACTCACGGGTATATTTTGTTTGCCCATCAAATTTAAGTATTTAAGTATATTCTGAATTATTAGTTTCCAGTATTTAAGAACTGGTAGAATAGAGATGAAAAATTGAATTTCCAGCTTTTCATGAAAACAATTCCTAATGAAACAATCCCAGTCCAGTATTCTTGCATGGCAGTCAGTAATCAACTGAAACTAACAACTTTCCTTTTGTAGGTGGGTAATGTGTTATCATTCACATATGGGCTTCCCTGGTGGCTCAGGAGGTTAAGAATCTGCCTGCAATGCAGGAGACTCAGGTTCGATCCCTGGGTTGGCAAGATCCCCTGGAGAAGGGCATGACAACCCATTTCAGTATTCTTGCATGGAGGATCCCATGGACAGAGGATCCTGGTGGGCTACAGTCTGTGGGATCTCAAAGAGTTGGACATGACTGAACCACTATACATTCACATTCAATGTGCTATCCAGTTTGGCACAGTTCTTATTCAGCCTATTGAACTCATTTGCAATACCTACCTGGCTCCCATGGTCTCTTGAATTCATGATCATATATAATATGGGAATACATTTCAGTCTAGAACAGAATACAAAGAAATACCAGTATTTAAGATATGGGAAGAGAAAGTCCACAAAAGAAGCTATCAAGAAGCCATTGTGATGAATGGGAGGAAGAGAAATAAATAGGGATTTTAGAATTACTGGGCGTTGTTTAGATGACTGTCCCATGAATTTAAGTTCATTGATAATTCTATCTAAAGCAATTTCTATGAGATTTACAGAATCCATAGGACACACTTGCTTTTTAAAGTAGTTTCTAATGGCCATAATTTTTGCAAAGAATGCTTGGTAGTTTTTGAAAATTCAATGTTGGTAAAAAAAAGTCATAAAAAAATACATTAAAATGTTAATAGTCATGAGAGTTTTCCTTTTAACTTCCGTTATCGTCTTTAACTTTCAGGGTTCTTTTATTTTTTACAATTAAAAAAAAAATTTCTTCTATAGCCTGAAAAAGTTATTACAAATAACTTTAACTCTAGATTTTTTTCTAAACTTAAGTGTTTTGTAGAGTCTGATAAGTTAGTCTTACATACGGTCTAACTTGCATATGGTCAGATTTGCAATGTTGATTTGCGTATCATGTCTCTAAGAAGTTCTGTAAAAGAAAAAAAAAATTTAACTTTAATCCAGACTTCCCAAACTTTTTTTGATATAGAACACTATGTGAAACACCTTATATATTCACTAGTTTATCATGGAGTACACTTTGGTACTTGTTGTTCCAGTCAAACACAAGAGACATAGAATTTTGGTTTATTGGATATTATTAGTTACCAAAAGATAATTGAAGGACATTGCCTTTTATCAGAGCCCTTTATACTGTAATAAAGCAGTGCATTTATATGTGAATAATATATTACATATAAATATAGGAGAACTGCAAAAAACTATATAAACTTTTCATGAGCCTTTTCTTCCTGAATGCCAATAGTAATTCTAGTATCAAATTATTCCAATGATTTACAACAAACTTAATATATAGTATTTATTGAGTAGGAGCCTGATGGGCTGCAGTCCATGGGGTCACAAAGAGTCGGACACGACTGAGTGACTGTACTTACTTACTTATGTTTTGTATTACATTAAGTGCTGTATGTGTATTCTAATCCTCACTGTTATTCAGTAGGTTCACTGCTATTATCTCCATTTTTAAATGAAAAAATTTAGGATAAAACCACTGATAAGATATGTAATAAATATGTATTTATTAATAATTCTTTGAGTTACTCTAGGAATGGCACCCCACTCCAGTACTCTTGCCTGGAAAATCCCATGGACGGAGGAGCCTGGTAGGCTGCAGTCCATGGGGTCACTAAGAGTTGGACACGACTGAGCGACTTCACTTTCACTTCTCACTTTCATGCACTGGAGAAGGAAGTGGCAACCCACTCCAGTGTTCTTGCCTGGAGAATCCCAGGGATGGGGGAGCCTGGTGGGCTACCGTCTATGGGGTCGCACAGAGTCGGACACGACTGAAGCGACTTAGCAGCAGCAGCAGCAGCAGCAGCAGCAGGGAATTGTATCTGGGGAACCTGGAGTTATATAATTTGTCACTTTTGTCTGACTCCAAAGAATTTCTAAAATTTAAATTTTCTTGTTTTGTGCAGAATATTTGATGGTTTTCACATGTGCCTAAGAAATAAATTATAACTATGTCAAGTATACTTATAATAGGGTTAATCTGGCACAATTAGGTCATTGAAGACAGGATGTGGAAAAATGAGCAATAATCTATGTCATATCAGTAAATGTCATATTTAATTGTGATATAATCATACTCAACGGTGGTATTTGTTAAGGTAGGAAATATAAAAAACATGCCAAATATTGGAACAGGATAAATTTAGAGTCAGATTAGCAGAGCAAAGATCCTTTTAACAATATGCTCTTAGGCTGTTATTGATTATCCTAGTTAACCAGATAAATGGACATAAACAGTGAAGTAGGTTTCCCCAATTTCTCAGACTTTTGTAAGATACCTGTCACTGGCAAGAGTCTATTTGTAGATCAAAGGAGCCCCTGTACTACCCTTTAGAAGCAAAATCAGAAATTTCTTGTCAAAGTAAATTTTAAATTTGATATGTACTTTGCAGTTAGTTGAAACAGGTTTACAGCATCACCCTGTGGTCATATAAGTCCTTTTGTCTGTGTAAGTACAACTTCACTCTTAAATTTTCAGAGATGCAGATCTAGCAACACAGATAAGCATATAAGATAATGAAGAATGTCATTGTTATGTGGATCAATGTTCTTAAACCAGATTTTTAAAAGTAGTCCTACTTTAATAGAGTTAGTAGGGAAAAGAAAAATAGTCTTAAAGAAAAACAACCAAGAGCTCAAATTAGTTCATGCTAAGCTCCAGAATATTGAGAGTGTATTTCACTGTAATCTTAATTCCTTTGTTTCAGTCTCTAATGGTAAAGTATTTTAATGTTTTTTTAAAGTGACTCTCTTGAATTGATTTAACAGATCCACAAAGACTCATCCAGGTCCAGTTGTGCATTTAAGTGATAGTCCAAGAGATGAAGGGAAAGTGAGTATTATGGTACCATTATTCTTGAATTTATTTTTCTTATTCTTGAATATAGGTGTTTATTACTGTTATTTTATACGTAACATCTAATACAGTGCATTCAGTATAATTTAAATTAAAACATGTTGAATGAATGAATGAGCAAATGAATGAATGTATTATTTACACTAATGGTTCCAAGTTGAATCATTAGTTTCACCTAGAGTTAAGTTGATATTTAATTATAAAATTTTGAGAAAGGCATATAACACATGTGCTGTGTTGTGCTAAGTCACTTCAGTCATCTCCAACTCTTTGCAACCCCATGGGCCACAGCCCACCAGGCTCCTGTGTCTCTGGGATTCTCCAGGCAAGAATACTGGAGTGGGTTGCCATTCCTCCCCTAAAGGATCTTCCTGACCTTGGGATTGAACCCGGTCTCTTATGTCTCCTCTACTGGCAGGTGGATTCTTTACTACTTACTAGTGGCAGAATTTTGAGAAAGGCATATAATATGTTGAACAATTTTAATTATCAAGTATTCTATGCTTAAAGTTAAAAATATTATCAATATAGTTAATCATTAGCCCATGGTATTCAGTAATGGTAATGATAAACAGCAATATTAAATAATCATATGTTAGCCAATCTTAATTTTATAAATAGATAATAATATAGAAAATGTTCTCAGATTGCAGAAATAATCTTTAATAATTTCCATTATTTATAATTTTCCTTTAATGATTTGACCCTTGGGTCAGGAAGATCCACTGGAGGGAAGACATGGCAACACAACAATATTCTTGCCTGGAGAATCTTATGGACAGAGAAGCCTGGCAGGCTGTAGTCCTTAGGGTTGTAAAGATTGAAACATGACTGAGCAACTGAGCATGTACACTTTAATGATGAGAAACAAAGTTGATAAAACTCTAAAGTATCACTTTCATTATCAATATTGTCTCTTCAAGTATATATATTTTTGCTAACTACTATATAAAACACACAAATAAATTATATAGATTTGGTTCTTTATTTTTAAATAATAGAAACTGGATTAGCCTAATCAATACTGAGCCTGAGAGACAAGTCCCCTGATAGTAAGAGAAAGTACATTGAATTTCTTCAAATTGATTTATAAATAGTGTAATCCCAATCAAGTGTCATTCAGATTTATGTTTTAAATTGAAATTCAGTTAATTTATATTATTATATTAGTTTCGTGTATAAAATATAATGATTAAATATGTTTACAGATTATATTCCACTAAAAGTTATTAAAAGATAATGACTCTAATTCCCTATGCTATACAATATATTCCTTGTTGCTTATCTATTTTATAGATAATAGTTTTTAATCTCTTAATCCTGTACTCCTAATTTACCCCTCCTCCTTCCATTTCCATTCTGATAATCACTAGTTTATTTTTTGTTTCTGTGAATCTATTTCTGTTTTGCTGTAATACTTATTTGTATTATTTTTAGATTGCAAATGTAAGTGACATATAGTATTTGTGTTTGAATAATTTTATTAAGCATCGTGTTCTCTAAGTCCATCCATGTTGTTGCAATTGGTAGAGTTTTGTTTCTTTCTATGCTCAATTATATTTCATTGTATATATATATGTGTATATATAACTGCCAAATTCTTTTTATGTGTTCATCTATTCGTGGACATTTGGGTTGCTTCCATATCTTGGCTATCATAAATGGTGGTGGTTTAGTAACTAAGTTGTGTCCGACTCTTTCGACCCCATGGAGTGTAGTCTGCCAGGTTCTTCTGTCCATCGAGACTCTCTAGGCAAGAATACTGGAGTGGGTTGCCATGTCCTCCAGGGGATCCTCCTGACCCAGGAATTGAACCCAGGTCTCCTGTACTTCTTGGATTGCTTCCATATCTTGGCTATCATAAATAGCACTGTTCTAAATATTGGGGTGCATGTATTCTTTGAATTATGTGTTCATTTTCTTAATATATACACCCAGGAGTAGAATTGCTGGATCATATGGTGGTTCTGTTTTTAGTTTCTTCAGAAACTTTCATGCTTCTGTCCATAGTGGCAGGACCAATATACATTCTGACCAACATGTACAAGTGTTCCCTTTTCTCCACATCCCCTCCAATATTTGTTATTTATAGGCTTTTTGATGACAGTCATTCTGACAGGTACAAGGTGATATCTCAATTGTGGTTTTGATTTGCATTTCTCTAGTAATTAGCAGTGTTAAGCATCTTTTCATGTCCCTGTTTGCTGTCTGTATGTCTTCTTTGGAAAAAACGTCTATTTAGATGTTTTACCCATTTTTTAGTTGGGTTGTTTGTTTTAAAATATTGAGTTGTATGAGCTGTTTATGTATTTTGAGTATCAATTTCTTAGTCATATCATTTGCAAATATTATCTCCCATTTTGTTGGTTGTTTATTTTTTCACAATGGTTTCCTTTGTTTTGTGAAAGCTTTTAAGTTTAATTTGGCCCCATTTATTATTTATTTATTTATTTTGCTTTGTTTCTTTTGCCTTAGGATACAGCTTTTAAAAAAATAAATACTGCTACAATTTATGTCAAGTGTTCTTCCTATTTTTTTTCTAGGAGTTGTATAGTTTCAGGACTTACATTATATCTTAGTCCATTTTGAGTTTATTTTTGTATATGGTATGAGGAAATCTTCTATTCTCACTGTTTTACATGTAGCTCTCCAGTTTTCCCAGAACCACTTATTGAAGAGACTTTCTTTTCTCCATTTTATATTTTTGCCTTCTTTGCTGTATATCAATTGACTGTAGATGCAAGGGTTTATTTCTGGAATCTCTATTCTGTTTTATTGTTGTATATGTCTTGTTTTGTGCCTGTACCATGCGTTTTTCATTATTGTAGCCTTGTAGTATAGTCTGAAGTCGGAGCATGTTACCTCCAGCTTTGTTTTTTCCTTTCAAGATTGTTTTGGCAATTTAGCATCTTTTGTGATTCCAAATGAATTTTAGGATATTTGTTCTAGTTCTGTAAAAAAAAAAAACTCTCATAAGTATTTTGATAGAAACTGCATTAAATCTGTAGATTGATTTGAGTGTATAGACATTTTAACAAAATTATTTCTTCCAGTTCAAGAGCTCAGGATGTCTTCTCATTTCTTTGTATCATTTTCTGTTTGTTTTTTCAGTGTTTTATAGTATTTAATGTATAGATATTTTATCTCCTGGGTATTTTATTGTTTTTGGTGGGATTTAAAATGGCATTGTCTTTTACTCTCTGATAGTTCATTGTTATTGTACAGAAAACCAACAGATTTCTATATATTAATCTTGTAACCTACAGCTTTTCTAAATTCATTTATTAGTTCTAATAGTTTTGGGGTGGAGACTCTAGGATTTTTGATACAAAATATCATGTCATCTGCCAATAGAGTTAATTCCTTGCTTTCAACTTGAATTCCTTTTAATTATTTTTCTTGCCTGATTCCTGTGACTAGGACTTATAATATTATGTTAAATAGAAGTGGCAAGAGTGGTATCCTTGTCTTATTCCTGAATTTATATGAAAGTCTTTCAACTTTTCACTGTTGTGTATGATATTACTTGTGGGTTTGTCATATAGAACCTTTATTATGTTGATGATTGATCAAAAGCTAGGCCATAAAACATGTCTCAACAAATTCAAATGGAAAAGATCACACATGTGGAGACTTAACAACATGCTACAAAAAAACCGATGAGACAATGAGAAAATCCAAAAGTGCCTTGAAAATGGAAAAACAACACTCTAGAACCGATGGAATCCAGCAAACAGTTCTTAGAGGAAAGTTTATAGTGATGCAGGCTAAACACAAAATAAACCTCAAACCATCTAACCTACCACCTAAAGAAATTAGAAAAAGAAACAAAGCCCAAAGTTAGTAGAAGGAAGGAAATAATAAAGGTAAGAGAGGAAATACATAAAATAGAGATTAAAAAACCAATAGAAAATATCAGTAAAACCAAGAGCTGATTTTTTGTACAGATAAACAAAATTAATAATCCTTTACCCAAACTCACCAAGAAGAAAAGAGAGATGACTCAAATAAACAAAATAAAAAGTTAGAGAGGAGAAATAACAGCTGATACCACAGAGATACAAAAAATATATCATAAGAGAATACTATATACAAAATAATAAGATAATAATAGTTATATGCCAACAAATTGGACATCCTAGATAAAGTGGTTGTTGCCTGTTGTTGCTAAGTTGCTTCAGTTGTGTCCAACTCTGTGCAATCTAAAAACCTACCAGACTGAATCAAGAGGAAACATAATTTAAATAGACCAATCACTGGGAGTTGACTTGAATTTGTAACTAAAAAAATAAAACTCCCAGCACAAGAACATCTAGGATTGGATGATTTCACAGAAAAATTCTGACAGACATATAAAGAAGGACTTATTCCCAAACTATTAAAAAAAAATAATTTGAAGATGACAGCACACTTCAAAAACCATTCTATTAGTCTGGTGCTACCCTTGTACCAAAACCAGACAAATAAATTACAAAAAAAGAAATTACAGGTCAATATCTTTTGATGAATATAGATGTAAAAATCCTCAGCAAAGCTTTAGGAAACAGAATCCAAAAATATATTAAAAAGATCATACACTATGATCAAGTAAGATTTTTTCCAGGAGTGCAAGGATGGTTCGACATTGCAAATCAATCAGTGTGATACACAACAGTAACAAAAGGAAGAATAAACAATCGCACTCAATTTAATAGACACAGAAAAAGAATTTGACAAAATTCAACATCCTTTAATGATACAAGCCCTTAGTAAAGTAGGTATGGGGAATTTACTTATTTTTTAAAAATTTACAAGCTGATTTTAAAATTCATAAGAAAAAAAAATGTTTAAGAATAGCCAAAAAAAAATTTTTTTTAAAGAATAACATTGTGATATTGGTACAGGGCAATATAAGAAAACCAATGGATCTAAGAGATATTCCAGAAATGATTCAGGTATTTGGGAGAATTTTGTATATTTTAGAGAAGATATTTCATGGTATGATAAACTATTAAATAACTGGCTTTTGTCAGTTGGTATCCAGTTTGAAAAAAATTTTAAGACCTCTACCCTTTACCACTCACAGAAATACATTCCAGATAGAGAAAACACTTAGTGTTCAAATAGCAACTCAGAGAGTTTTAGCAGAAACAATAACAAGTTATTACTGTGGAGTAGGGACATCTTTAGGCAAGCTTTAAGGAATATACCATAACAAGATAATCATAAGAGACAGGCAACAAAGTGGGAGACAATGATTGTTAGGTATATAGCAGGAAATTAATGAATATGAAAAATATTTAGTGATCTTTTGCTAAACCCTCATCTTTCATAATAGGAAGTTAATAGACAATGTCTAAATAATGAATCAAGAAATTACAATATAAATATAAATATGAATCTTAGTCTGCTAGAAAAGATGATTTTAAAAGTTAAAGCTGTGGTTGCCTCTTACCTCTAATAAAGATCAGGGTTAGGTGGTAAGGAGGAACCAGCTTCATTAGTAATCTCTAGGGATGTGCATATACCCCCTTTTCCCCATCAAGCTGGCAAAATATTAAAAGTTAAGAATATTAATAATATCAAGTAATGGAACAGGAATTGAAAAATGAGCATCTAGACATCACAATCATAATTATACATACCAGTATGGACAATTTTTTGTTAACATTTAAAATATGTTGATAGAAAATCCATTTCAGATATTTATCCTATTTATAGGACTAATGGGCAAAATACTGAAAATAGCCTGAAGGTCTATTAATAGAAAATTGAATAAATGAATGATACTGTATACATACTGTGGAATACTATTCTGATAAGGAAGATCCTTCAAGCCATTTAAAAAAAATGTTTAATTTTACTTTACTTTGCTTTATAAAATTTTACAAAATTGTATTGGTTTTGCCATACATTGACATGAATCTGCCACGGGTATACATGAGTTCCAATCCTGAACCCCCCTCCCACCTCCCACCCCATATCATCTCTCTGGATCTTTCCCGTGCACCAGCTCCAAGCATCCTGTGTCCTGCATCAATCATAGACTGGCGATTCATTTCTTACATGATAGTATACGTGTTTCAGTGCCATTCTCCCAAATCATCCCACCCTCTCCCTCTCCCTCTGAGTCCAAAAGTCCGTTCTATACATCTGTGTCTCTTTTGCTGTCTCGCATACAGGGTTATCATTACCATCTTTCTAAATTCCATATATATGTGTTAGTATACTGTATTGGTGTTTTTCTTTCTGTCTTATTTCACTGTGTACAATAGGCTCCAGTTTCATCTACCTCATTAGAACTGATTCAAATGTATTCTTTTTAATGGCTGAGTAATACTCCATTGTGTGTATGTACTACAGCTTTCTTATCCATTCATCTGCTGATGGACATCTAGGTTGCTTCCATGTCCTGGCTATTATAAATAGTGCTGCAGTGAACATTGGGGTACATGTGTCTCTTTCAATTCTGGTTTCCTGGGTGTGTATGCCCAGCAGTGGGATTGCTGGATCATAAGGCAGTTCTATTTGCAGTTTTTTAAGGATGATCTTTCCCGTGCACCAGCTCCAAGCATCCTGTGTCCTGCATCAATCATAGACTGGCGATTCATTTCTTACATGATAGTATACGTGTTTCAGTGCCATTCTCCCAAATCATCCCACCCTCTCCCTCTCCCTCTGAGTCCAAAAGTCCGTTCTATACATCTGTGTCTCTTTTGCTGTCTCGCATACAGGGTTATCATTACCATCTTTCTAAATTCCATATATATGTGTTAGTATACTGTATTGGTGTTTTTCTTTCTGTCTTATTTCACTGTGTACAATAGGCTCCAGTTTCATCTACCTCATTAGAACTGATTCAAATGTATTCTTTTTAATGGCTGAGTAATACTCCATTGTGTGTATGTACTACAGCTTTCTTATCCATTCATCTGCTGATGGACATCTAGGTTGCTTCCATGTCCTGGCTATTATAAATAGTGCTGCAGTGAACATTGGGGTACATGTGTCTCTTTCAATTCTGGTTTCCTGGGTGTGTATGCCCAGCAGTGGGATTGCTGGATCATAAGGCAGTTCTATTTGCAGTTTTTTAAGGAATCTCCACACTGTTCTCCATAGTGGCTGTACTAGTTTGCATTCCCACCAACAGTGTAAGAGGGTTCCCTTTTCTCCACACCCTTCCAGCATTTATTGCTTGTAGACTTTTGTATCGCAGCCATTCTGACTGCTGTGAAATGGTACCTCCTTGTGGTTTTGATTTGTATTTCTCTGATAATGAGTGATGTTGAGCATCTTTTCATGTGTTTGTTAGCCATCCGTATGTCTTCTTTGGAGAAATGTCTATTTAGTTCTTTGGCCCAAAGATCCTTCAAGCCATGTTTTTTAAAGAAAAGATGTAGAACAGTAAAGTTAGTATAAAATCACTAGAATAATGAATTTATGTTTTTATTTACATATTTAAATATTCAAGGGAAAAAGCCCAAAAGAAGATGTACAAATCTGGGAAGGATACTGGTAACTGGCATTGAGGAAAATGGTCAAAGATACTCATATTTTACTTGTGGTGTTCAAATTTTTATGAAAAACTACAATGTGTATTAATTGGGTAATTAGAAATTAAAAGGAATGCAAAATAGTATTAGAGGCAGAAGACTGTGTTTGTGTTGTGATCCACTGCTTATTAGCATATTACCTTGAATAAATCCCTTGACTTCCTGTAGTTTAGTTTTTCCGTCAATAGCCTTTGATTTGGATATATTCAGTCTTATCAGTCTTTTCATTTGACTCCTGCATTTTGTTTGTTACCTACTAGATATTTCCCTTCCTAAGGGAAAATGCAGTTTTATTTCTTCTATCAGTTTTAAGGCTTTCTGTTTCACAATTTGACTTTAATCTATATGTAATTTATTTTATGGTGGTTTGATATAAGGGTATGCTTTCATTTTTATATACAAATTATTTATTGAATAGTCAATTCAGTTTACAATGATTTATAAGGATATCTCACTTATATATCAAGTTCTTACTTTTGAGTGGGTCATTGGGCTTTTTTCTCTGTTGCACTGATACGTTTGTCTATTATTCTAATGATAGCACACTTTATTAGTTATAATATCTTTACTAAATATCTTGATATTTGGTAGCCTCTCTCCGTTCTCATTTTCTCATCTTGTTCTATGACCATTTATTCTACTATATGAGTTTAGGATTAGCTTATCAAACTTTATGTAAATCCTTGTTGGGACTCTGAAACATGGACATATTGATGAATTTAGAGAATATGTACATCATTAAGACATGAGTGTTTTATCTTTTCATCTTATAAACATGATATATTTACTTTGGCTTTCTTTTACGTCTTTATACATCTTTCTGTGTATATATATTACAACTGTTACACAAAAAAGTCACACATATCTTTTGTTAACGTAATTTTAAGTCCCTTACAGATTTTATTGCTCCTATGAATTAATTTTCTTAAAATGTTTCATAATTAATTGTTAGTGTATATGTGTTAATCACTCAGTTGTATCCGACTCTTTGCAACCCCACATAGACTGTAGTCCTCCAAGCTCCTTTGTCCATGGAATTCTCCAGGCAAGAATATTGGAGTGGGTAGCCATTCCCTTCTCCAGGGGATCTTCCCAGCCCAGAGATCAAACCCAGGTCTCCTGCATTGCAGGCAGATTCTTTACTCTCTGAGCCACCAGGGAAGCCCGTATTAAATACTATTCATTTTTGTTATTTTGTATCCAACTACATCACTGAATGTTTGCTTTCAGTAACTGTCTTTAAATTATTTGAAATATTCTGTGCATAAAAACATAGAAATTATAGACATTTTATTTCATATGCATTTTGGTAAAAAAAAAAAATCAATGGTCAATTATTGAAAGAAATGAAAAATTATATTCAAGCCAAATTGAAGAATATAACCTGGGAGGGTGGTCCTAAGATGGCAGAGAAATAGGACGGGAAGACCACTTTCTCCTCCACAAATTCGTCAAAAGAACATTTGAACGCTGACCGAATTCCACAAAACAACTTCTGAATGCTGGCAGAGAACCTCAGGCACCCAGAAAGGCAATCCATTGTCTTGGAAAGGAGATTGAGAAGTCCTGAGGCTACTGTAAGAATAAGACTGGTGCTGGGCATACACACCGAGGAAACCAGAATTGAAAGAGACACGTGTACCCCAATGTTCACTGCGGCACTGTTTATAATAGCCAGGACATGGAAGCAACCTAGATGTCCATCAGCAGATGAATGGATAAGAAAGCTGTGGTACATATACACAATGGAGTGTTACTCAGCTATTAAAAAGAATACATTTGAATCAGTTCTAATGAGGTGGATGACGCTGGAGCCGATTATACAGGGTGAAGTAACCCAGAAAGAAAAACACCAATACAGTATACTTACACATATATATGGAATTTAGAATGATGGTAATGATAA
>SJXQ01001233.1:0-20625 GCA_006408695.1 Aepyceros melampus
GAATGCAAAAGTAGGAAGTCAAGAAACACCTATTAAATGGTAGTCTTAGTGATATAGAATTCTATTATTTTCTGTTGACCAATCATAATACAATAGTATTAAGTGAATAATGGTTACATAATCACAATAGTGAAAGGTGTTTGTCAGTTTTCACAATCAATAGCAGACCAAAAATAAAAGATAATTACAATTGCAAGCCATAATCAAAACATGATTAACCTAAGAATATAAAATAATTATATACAATTTGAGGGGTTAAATAGAGTGATCTGGTAAGTGGAAGTGCATACATAAACATGTTTTAATCAGCTCAGTCTGTGTCGGTTGGTACATTTAATCCATTTCAGGTAAGATAATTATTGATATGTAAGATTCTATTACCATTTTCTTAATTGCTTGGGGTTTATTTTGTGTAAGTTTTTCCTCTTCTTGTGTTTCCTGCCTAGATAATTTCCTTTCGTATTTGCTGTAAAGCTGGTTTGGTGGTACTGAATTCTCTTAACTTTTGCCTGTCTGGAAAGTTTTTGATTTCTCCATCAAATCTGAATGAATCTTTCTGGGTATTCTTGGTTGTAGGTTCTTCCCTTTTCTTCACTCGTCACTTCAAATATATCATGCATTTTTTTGACTTCTTTGAATACTGGAGGTGATATATACCATGTTTGAGTGTGATGTTCAGACCTATTTATCAAGCAAACTGAAAGTTTTAAATAGGATTCAGAGAAAGAGAAAGTTCTGCAAGAATCCAGGCTTCAGGGCAAGCTACTCTGATGATTGGTTCCTATGACCCTGCAATACAACGTCATGCTAAGTTTCTGATGCTCTTTATATCCTCTGGCAAGAATCACTGCATTGAGCCTTAAGATTTTGGAGAAAAACTCTTCTCTCTTCTATAGATAAGAATGTCTTTGTGAAATAACATTTTGCTTGCTATTTAGCCCAGGTAATGACTGACTGTGTGATCATGGAACTCTAAGTGTGCTCATCCTAAATTGATTATAGAACCCTTCAAGTCATAAAGTTCAGTTCAGTTCAGGTCAGTCGCTCAGTCGTGTCAGACTCTTTGTGACCCCATGAATTGCAGCATGCCAGGCCTCCCTCTCCATCACCAACTCCCAGAGTTCACTCAAACTCACGTCCATCGAGTCAATGCCATCCAGCCATCTCATCCCTTGTCATCCCTTTTTCCTCCTGCCCCCAATCCCTCCCAGCATTAGAGTCTTTTCCAGTGAGTCAACTCTTTGCATGAGGTGGCCAAAGTACTGGAGTTTCAGCTTTAGCATCATTCCTTCCAAAGAAATCCCAGGGCTAATCTCTTTTAGAATGGACTGGTTGGATCTCCTTGCAGTCCAAGGGACTCTCAACAGTCTTCTCCAACACCACACTTCAAAAGCATCAATTCTTCAGTGCTCAGCTTTCTTCACAGTCCAATTCTCACATCCATACATAACCACATGAAAAACCATAGCCTTGACTAGATGGATCTTTGTTGGCAAAGTAATGTCTCTGCTTTTCAATATGCTATCTAGGTTAGTCCTAACTTTTCTTCCAAAGAGTAAACGTCTTTTAATTTCATGGTTGCAGTCACCATCTGCAGTGATTTTGGAGTCCCCCCAAAATAAAGTCTGACACTGTTTCCACTGTTTCCCCATCTATTTCCCATGAAGTGATGGGGCCAGATGCCATGATCTTCGTTTTCTGAATATTGAGCTTTAAGCCAACTTTTTCACTCTCCTCTTTCACTTTCATCAAGAGGCTCTTTAGTTCTTCTTCACTTTCCACTATAAGGGGGGGTGTCATCTGCATATCTGAGGTTATTGATATTTCTCTTGGCAATCTTGATTCCAGCTTGTGTTTCTTCCAGTCCAGCGTTTCTCATGATATACTCTGCATAGAAGTTAAATAAGCACGGTGACAATATACAGCCTTGACGTACTCCTTTTCCTATTTGGAACCAGTCTGTTGTTCCATGTCCAGTTCTAACTGTTGCTTCCTGACCTGCATACAGGTTTCTCAAGAGGCANTTGATTCCAGCTTGTGTTTCTTCCAGTCCAGCGTTTCTCATGATATACTCTGCATAGAAGTTAAATAAGCACGGTGACAATATACAGCCTTGACGTACTCCTTTTCCTATTTGGAACCAGTCTGTTGTTCCATGTCCAGTTCTAACTGTTGCTTCCTGACCTGCATACAGGTTTCTCAAGAGGCAGGTCAAGTGGTCTGGTATTCCCATCTCTTTCAGAATTCTCCACAGTTGATTGTGATCCACACAGTCAAAGGCTTTGTCATAGTCAATAAAGCAGAAATAGATGTTTTTCTGAAACTGTCTTGATTTTTTTGATGATTAAGGTTAGGCATACATAAAAACAATTTATTATCAAGTGAAAACATAAATGATAAAGTGATCAAGCTCATGCAGTTCCTGCAGGTCCAAGTAAGTCAAACTCACTGATGACCCAGACTCCTTTGTACAGAGCTACATCGCTTCTTTCCCTCCACACACATCTGTAGCAGCATGGGAAATTCCCTGTGAACACTTGGCCCCCTAAATGTAGGTCTTACTTTATAGATAGTTCTGCATGATATGCTGGCACTCACAGGAAGTAGATTGCTACAACTTTACTATCCAGATAGTTTATATTATGGTTATACCAAAGATTCTGGTTTTTCTTTCCACAGTGTTCCTTCTTGGTTGCAAGTAGGCATTCTGTGCCCTTTCTGTTTTTCCTCTTCACCATCCTTAGCAGGTTGACTTTTACGGTACAGTGGCAAGATGGCTGCTAGCATTTCCAGCCATCATTCACAGCCATTGCAGGAACCAATGATAAAGGAAATGTCAGCTATCTTTCCCAACAATCAATGAAAAAACATTCTAGAAAATTTCTGCTAAGTTTCTTTGGCTGTATCAGTGTAGTATGGCTACCTCTAGCTGTGGCAAATGATGGCAAAGTATTTAACCCTTTCTATTCTTGCAGTGGAGGAGGACATGGCAACCCACTCCAGTATTCTTGCCTGGAGAATCCAATGTACAGAGGAGCCTGGCAGGCTATAGTCCATAGGGTCACAAAGAATCATGGCTGAAGCGACTTAGCACACAGGCATTCTTGTAGTGACAAGTGGCAAAGAAGGGGAATGGAACTAGCTGCTGCTCCTGCTGCTGCTAAGTCACTTCAGTCATGTCTGACTCTGTGCAACCCCATAAATGAGGCTCCACTGTCTCTGGGATTCTCCAGGCAAGTACACTGGAGTGGGCGGCCGTTTCCTTCTCCAATGCATGAAAGTGAAAAGTGAAAGTGAAGTCACTCAGTCGTGCCGGACTCTTAGTGACCCCATGGACTGCAGCCCACCAGGCTCCTCTGTCCATGGGATTTTCCAGGCAAGAGTACTGGAGTGGGGTACCATTGCCTTCTCTGGGAACTAGCTGCAGAGGTTACCAACCAGCAGTGTCTGCCATAAGCACAATTAGTCATCAGCTGTTCTTGCTGACAGAATCTGCCTCCTGAGATTCCTCCTGAGTATGCAACACCATCTTTAGACGAAAGATGCTGACCATCTTCTTCTGCTTCAGCAGACAAAAATAAAGTAAAATCATCTACAAACTCTCACAAAACTTTCAAGATGGTGGAAGAGTAGGACAAGGAGGTCATTTTCCTCTCCATAATTACATCAAAACTACATCTGCGTGTGGAACAATTGCAGAACACCTTCTAAACCCTGACAGAAGACCCCAGACTTCCAAAAAGGCAAGCTAACCTTCACAGAATGAGGTAGGGATAAAAACATAGGAAAATAAAGAGACAAAAGGCTTGGGGTGGGCACCTCAGGGAGGGAGATGTGAAGGAGGAAAAGTTTCCACACCTTGGAAACCTCCTGATGGACAGAGATGAGGGAAGTTTTGGAACTTCAGACAGAACAGAGCAACAAGCGCTCAGAACACAAAATGGAAAGAATTCACCACAGAGATCATTGTCAACCAGCACTTCCCAGCCAATATGCTGTTTGCACACCACCCCCTACCCACTGTGAGTTCAGAAGGTGTTTTTTTGTTTGTTTGTTTTTAATTTCTTTATTTTTTAATTGAAGGATAATTACTTTACAGAATTATGTTTTCTGTCATACCTCAACATGAATCAACCATGGGCATACATATATTCCCCCCCTTTTGAACTTCCCTCACATCTCCCTCCCCATCCCACCCTCTAGGTTGATACAGAGCCCCTGTTTGACTATCCTGCACCATATAGCAAATTCCTGTTGGCTATCTATTTTACATAACCTTACATAATGTAAGTTTCCATGTTACTCGCTCCATACATCTCACCTCTCCTCCCCTCTCCCCATGTCGATAAGTCTATTCTCTTTGTCTGTTTCTCCACTGCTGCCCTGCAAATAAATTCTTCAGCACCTTTTTTCTGCATTACATATATATGCTTTAGAATACAATGTTTATCTTTCTCTTTCTGACTTAGTTCACTCTATATAATAGGTTCTAATTTCATCCACCTCATTAGAGCTGACTCAAATGTATTCCTTTTCATGGCTGAGTAATATTCCATTGTGTAAATGTACCACAACTTCTTTATCCATTCATCTGTCAATGGACATCTAGGTTGCTTCCATGTTCTAGCTATTATAAATAGTGTCTGCAAATAAATTCTTCAGCACCTTTTTCCTGCATTACATATATATGCTTTAGAATACAATGTTTATCTTTCTCTTTCTGACTTAGTTCACTCTATATAATAGGTTCTAATTTCATCCACCTCATTAGAGCTGACTCAAATGTATTCCTTTTCATGGCTGAGTAATATTCCATTGTGTAAATGTACCACAACTTCTTTATCCATTCATCTGTCAATGGACATCTAGGTTGCTTCCATGTTCTAGCTATTATAAATAGTGCTGCAATGAACAATGGGATACATGCATATTTTTCAATTTTGGTTTCCTCAGGGTATATGCCTAAGAGTGGGATTGCTGGGTTATGTGGTGGTTTCATTCCTTATTTTTTAAGGAATCTTCATACCATTTTCCATAGTGGCTGTATCAATTTATATTCCCACCAATAGGGCAACAGTGTTCCCCTTTCTCCACACCCTCTCCAGTATTTATAGTTTGTAGACTTTTTGATGATGGTCATTCTGACCTACGTGCAGCGATATCTCAATGTAGTTTGATTTACATTTCTCTAATAATGAGCGATGTGAGCATCTTTTCATGTGTTTGTTAGCCATCTGTATGTCTTCTTTGGAGAAATGTCTGTTTAGATCTTTTCCCACTTTTTGATTGGGCTGTTTGTTTTTCTGGTATTGAATTGTATGAGCTGCTTGTATATTTTGGAAATTAATCCTTTGTCAGTTGTTTCATTTGCTATTATTTTCTCCCGTTCTGAGGGTTGTCTTTTTTACTTTGCTTACAGTTTCCTTTGCTGTGCAAAAGCTTCTAAGTTTAATCAGGTCCCACTTGTTTACTTTTGTTTTTATTTCTAATATTCTAGGAGGTGGGTCATAGAGGATCTTGCTTTGATTTATGTCATAGAGTGTTCTTCCTATGTTTTTCTCTAAGAGTTTTATACTTTCTGGTCTTACATGTAGGTCTTTAATCCATTTTGAGTTTATCATTGTGTATGGTGTTAGGAAGTGTTCTAATTTCTTTCTTTTACATGTAGCTGTACAGTTTTCCCAGCACCATTTATTGAAGAGACTGTCTTTGCCCCATTGTATATTCTTGCTTCCTTTGTCAAAAATAAGGTACCCGTAGGTGTGTAGATTTATTTCTGGGCTTTCTATCTTGTTCCTTTTGTCTATATTTCTGTTTTTGTGCCAGTACCATACTCTCTTGATGACTGTAGCTTTGTAGAATAATCTGAAGTCAGAAAGTGTGATTCCTCCAGCTCCATTCTTCTTTCTCAAGACTGCTTTGGCTATTTGGGGTCTTTTGTGTTTCAGTATGAATTTTGAAATTCTTTGTTCAAGTTCTATGAAAAATGTCATTGGTAATTTAATAGGGATCACACTGAATCTGTAGATTGTGTTTGGTAGTAGTCATTTTCACAATATTGATTCCTCATACCTAGGAACATGGAATATCTCTCCATCTGTTTATATTGTCTTTGATTTTCTTTCACTAGTGTCTTATAATTTTCTGTGTACAATTCTTTTGTCTCCTTAGGTAAGTTTATTCCCAGATATATAATTCTTTTTGTTGCAATGGTGAATGGAACTGATCCTTAATTTCTCTTTCTGATTTTTCATTGTTAGTATATAGAAATGCAAGTGATTTATGTGTATTGATTTTATATCCTGCAACTTTGCTAAATTCACTGATTGGGTCTAATAATTTTCTGATACTATCTTCAGTTTTTTCTTTGTACAGTATCATGTCATCTGCAAACAGTGAGAGCTTTCTTCTTTTCCAATATGGATTCTTTTTATTATTTTTCTTCTCTGATTGCTGTAGCTAGAACTTCCAAAACTATGTTGAATAATATTGGTGAAAGTGGACAACCTTGTCTTGTTCCTGATCTTAGGGGAAATGCTTTCAGTTTTTCACCACTGAGAATAATGTTTGCTGTAGGCTTCTCATATATGGCCTTTACTATGTTGAGGTAGGTTCCTTCTTGAAGCCCATTTCTTGAAGTTTTAATCATAAATGGGTGCTGAATTTTGTCAAAGGGTTTTTCTGCATCTATTGAAATTATCATATGGTTTTTATCTTTCAAATTCTTAATGTGATGTATCACATTGGTTGATTTTCATATGTTGAAGAATCCTTGCATTGCTGGAATAAAACCAGCTTGATCATGGTGTATGAGATTTTTGATGTGTTGCTGAATTCTGTTTGCTAAAATTTTGTTGAGGATTCTTATATCTATATTCTTCAGTGATATTGGCCTGTAGTTTTCTCTTTTTTTGTTTGTTGTCTTTGTCTGGTTTTGGTATCCAGGGGATGGTGGCCTCATAGAATGTGTTTGGAAGTGTTCCTTTCTCTGAAATTTTTTGAAGTAGTTTTAGAAGGATAGGCATTAGATCTTCTCTAAATGTTTGATTGAATTCTTCTGTGAAGCATCTGGTACTGGGCTTTTGTTTTGGGGGAGATTTTTGATCACAGCTTCAACTTCAGGGCTTGGGTTGTTCATAATTTCTATTTCTTACTGGTTTAGTCTTGGAAGATTGAACTTTTCTAAGAATCTGTGCATTTCTTCCAGGTTTCCTATTTTATTGCCATATAGTTGTTCATAATAGTCTCTATAATTCTTTGTATTTCTGCATTGTCTGCTGTAACCTCTCCCTTTTCATTTCTAACTTTGTTGATTTGATTCTTCTCTCCTTTTTTCTTGATGAGTCTGACTAAAGGTTTGTCACTTTTGCTTACCTTCTCAAAGAACCATCTTTTAGTTTTATTAATCTTTACTATTGTTTATTTCATTTCTTTTTCACTTATTTCTGCTCTGATCTTTATGATTTCTTTTCTTCTGCCAATTTTGGAGGTTTTTGTTCTTCTTTTTCCAGTTGTTTTAGGTGTTAAGTTAGGTTGTCTATTCAATGGTTTTCTTGTTTCTTGAGGTAGGATTGTATTGCCATAAACTTCCTTCTTATAACTGCTTTCACTTCATCCCATAGGTTTTGAGTCATCGTGTTTTCATTGTCATTTGTTTCTAGAAATTCTTTTATTTCTCTTTTGATTTCTTCAGTAACCTGTTGGTTATTTAGAGATGTATTGTTTAATCTCCATGTATTTGTGTTTCTTACAGTTTTTTTCTTACAATTGATATCTAGTCTCATAACACTGTGGTCAGAGAAGATGCTGGATATGATTTCAATTTTCTTAAATTTACTGAAGTTTGACTTGTGATCTAAGATGTGGTCTATCTTGGAAAATGTTCCATGTGCACTTGAGAAGAAGGTGTATTCTTCTGAATTTGGATGGAATGTCCTGAATATCAATGAGATCCTTCTCATCTAATGTATCATTTAAGACTTGTGTTTCCTTATTAATTTTCTGTTTTGATGATCTGACCATTTGTGTGAATGGGCTGTTGAAGTCTCCTACTATTATTGTGTCACTGTCCATTTCTCCTTTTATGTCTGTTAGTGTTTGTTTTGTGTATTGAGCTGCTCCTGTGTTGGGTACATCAGTTAAGTTCAGTTCAGTCGCTCAGTCGTGTCTGACTCTTTGCGACCCCATGACCCCAGCATGCCAGGCCTCCCTGTCCATCACCAACTCCTGGAGTTTACCCAAACTCATGTCCATTGAGTTGGTGATGCCATCTAGATGATGCTTGAAGCCATGGAGATGGATGAGATTAAGAAGATCATAGGCTGGAGAGGGGAGGAGGCAGCATTCCATGCAGAACCCCCTAATGTTAGCTATACTCTGTCTTATTTGGAACTTAGGCAGGAAAAGAACTCTGCTAGAACGTCAGGTGGGAATACACAACTAAGGAGATTTCTTAGTTTCCCATTGCCCTCCACAATGTATAACATGTCTGGACCCACACAGGTTATTTCCTAGCACTTATTCACAATGGAAAGAGGTGTTACTTTCTTTAATAAATAAAACCACATATTTAAGAAAATACTGCCATTATAACACATATACTGTGATATCCTTTGGCTGCGTATACCCATGAAAGTGCTTTAATATGGGTTCATCAGATAAATAATGATTATAAGAAAAGGGTAAATACTTGGGGGAAGCAGAAGGAAATGTACTATGTGGAGGGCAGCGTGGCTTCCCAGATTGATTCATTTGCTCTTGTTGACTATTTCTACGCTATAAATCTCAGTTGAAGAGTCTAGCTGTATCCAAAATGAGGGCCCAGAAACCCCAAACAAGAATACAATAGCTCACCAGGGAAGGCATTAACCAACCTAAATGCTGCTTTCCTTCCCTGAAGAAATCTCCTCCATCTGTGCCAGAGTCGTTATCTCTGCCTTCTTCGGTAAAAAGGAAATTTGTACTATCAAAAACAGGATTGTGTGTCCAACCTGACTTCAAAGATATTAAATGATAAACTTTCCAAATAAAGAATAGAATGAACTCAAAGCTCCCCCTCTGCTTGCTGGGTAAATGAAGATGGAGCCTCAAGCAAAACTTTCTGTAGGAAGGAAAGCAGGTTGCTTGATATCCTAGACAGGCTCCGACAAGAGCTCTATTTCAAAGACCTTGTCCTACATTAGGGCCTTTGACTAACTCGTGATAATTGCTTGGTTATTTTTTGTGTAAGTTATTGCAGACTACTCATGCTGCTATATTCTTGCTGGATTAAGAATCTATCAGTTAGATATTGCCACCTATCTATAAATATCTATCAATTAGATATTATAAGACTATAATAAGGCATCCCCAAACTCAGTGGCATTTTACAGTATGTTTATTTATGCCATATATCTGTGGGGCAACTGATGTTGCCTCAGGTGGCTCTCTTCCACATATTTCACTGTTGAGCTTGGAATAAAGGGGTAAGAGTTTTCTGGGGAGAAGTCTTATGTTGTAATGCTTGGAAACTCTCAGAAGGGTGAACATAGTGACATCATGTCTCTTAAGGCCTACGTTCAGAAGTGATACTCACATTTCATTGGCCAGAGCAAGTCATGTGACCAAATCCAGTAATGGTAGGGCAGGGAAGTGTACTCCTCCCAAGAAGTTTGGGGAAAGGGAGTGAACATTTACCAAATGATAAGATAATCTACATAGAGAAGAATACTAATATTTCTGTCTTTTTAGATGGGAAAACTGAAATACTGTGAGATCAATGCCATGTCTCTGAAATAGCTCTCAGTTAAAACTGAGAGAAATCATTTTGTATTGATTACCAAAATGGTTATTCTGTCAGCCTATTTTTGCATCTTCATGTACTTAGTCACCAGATAAAGTTATTTCCTAGAAGGGACCAGACTTTCCTACTATTCATGGAATGCCTGGATGGCACTGCCCACACAGTGACCTGGTCAGGTAGTTGAAAGTTGGTCAGAATGACCCTCAGATGATTTGAATGTGGCGTTGGAGGATGGAGGGGGCAAAAAGTGCCCACCCGATTGAGAAGGCACTCTGAGACTGAAAAATGAGGCAGGCAGCTCCATGTAATCAATGGGTCTGTTTACTATCGGGTAACTTACTCACGGGGCTGGGATATGTGACCTAGAAGCATTTGCAGCTGCACTCTGCACTGCCGAGGGGCCATTGGGACAATTTTATAGTTAACCTAGGGCATGGGGACAGGTGTTCAGAAATAAGATGTATGCTCCTAAGTAAAGACTTATGAATGAGTAATTAGTCTTCTGGGTGCTGGGAGTATATAGGGGAAGGTTTTCATTGTTGTTTGGGGATGAACAGAGCATGGAGATTACTTGGTTTTAAGGATTAAACAATATCTATTACCCACAAAGCCCTTGACAACAGAGAATCAGCAAAAGGATAGGAGAAACTGTAAGTGCCCAAGGCAGCATCCGTTATACTAATCGTCATACAAATGGCTTATAATTGGATTGCATGGCATAGTTTTGAATATTTTCTCTTTCCAAAATCAGTGAGCTATTAGTTAAAATCCCTGTTTCTAGGAGATCAAATCATGACCATATTATGGCTTGAAGTTATGACAATATGGTAAACATAATTAATCGCTCAAACGTCAATTAAAATTTTCCCAACTGTCAAGGTAACTATGAGTCCAGGAGTAGTGTAGCTTAAAGCCAGTATGGTTTGGTCAGCTTACCCAAAATGATGGGGGCATGTGTAACCTCAGGGCCTCAACAGTGATTTGAGGATTTTTCAAAGCCTAGTCTTAGACGCTAAATCCCTCTTCTAACTTCATCCTTAAGAAAAACTGAGGTCAGCGTCTCCTACCTCTCTCTGAAATCATGTGTTGGCTGTGCTACTCTTTCAGGAAAGGACATGCCCCACATTATTTTTCCTGCCATATGTTTGGACTTGGAATCCAAAGGCAGGCTTAAAAGGGAAGGAGGAATGGGTGGTCGCATGACTGTGAGGAATTCCAGAGCACAGGAGCTCAGCAGTGCCTTCCATCCAGAATCCCCCCAGAGCCCTGAAGACAAGGCTCTGAGAATGAAGCTGGCCTCTTAGAACAGGCATTAATTGAAGTTCACTTTGCTCATAGAATGTGTTCAGCAAAACTCATTTCCTTTTCCTCCTGAGCTGACAGATATTTCCCAGTCTTCCTTGCAGGTCGATGGAATCACGTGACTGAGTTCCAGCCAATGGTCTAGGAGTGCCTTGCACCACTCCCAGGCCTGTAAACCTCCCTCGTCCACGCCCCACGCTCTCTTTTCGCCAGCTGCCTGTCCTCACGAAGGGCAATGTTGGGGCCTCAAGTTAAAGATGGCAGACATGCCCTTCAGCCAGAAACACCTTCTGTGGCAGGCTACACAGCAAAAGATAAACTTCAATTTTGTTAAGCCACAGGTATTTTGGAGTTTATAAGTTAAAAGTTAGTGTTGCACTAATTAATACAGTTAATTTTTTTTTTTTAGACTCAGTAAAGTCACTCCCTTTCCTTGGTCTCCAAGGCCTTGCTTGGACACAGTGGGCCATGTGAGGATCCGAAGGCATCTTTCTCATCTCTGAGGGCCTAGTGGGTGTCCCTGTCACTGAACCTCTCATTCTGTCCATGTTGAGGCTGATGACGACTAAAATTTTTTGAAGGCTTACTATATACTGGGCATTTTATGGACTTTATTACATTTTAACCTCACAAATCCACTGATGTTTATCCTATCCATTTTTACTGTTGAGAATATCCAGGCTCAGGGTAGATGAGTAATGTGTCCAAGATCGCATAGCTAGGAAAGTGGGGAGGTCAGGAATGGAGCCCGGGATGGGGACTCTAAAACACGTATCCCTAAGAGCTGTGCTGAGTTCCCAGCCAGGCAGATCGTTAGCCCTGCTGGCAGCCCTTTCTCCAGGCAGCCTCAGACTCCCACTCCTCACAGCCATCCTGGAAACCAATGGCTTCTTTCTCGACTCTCTCGAGTGACTAAGCTTTCCATAGGTCCATCCCTGGCTCTCCTGAGAAATGAGCAGAAGATGCTTCCTGTGCTCCCTACTGCAACACCATTCATCTTCCAGCTGCCTCTGTTTGGAAGCAGGTCTCCCTGAGCCAGCCCTTTCATTAAAAAACCTCTGCCTTGCCCTTTTGCTCACCCATCCTGGGAGGCCGCATCCACAGGAGACTCTCCTGTTCGCCTTAATGACGGAGAGACTGATTACCCATCACCCCGCTTTCCAGATTGCTGAAGCCAGTAGCGGCGGGAAAACCACCATCAAGGCTACTGCATCCAAGCATGGACTTATGGAACAATGATGAATGGGCTTAAAGAGGCTGGCGAGTACTCTCATAGCATAATAAGGTGCTGGCTAGCAGGCTCTCGCCAAGAAGGGCATAGACACTCCCTTGCTGGAATCAGGGTTCTTTTTTCTCTTTCTGGAGGAAGTCTGAGTTCCTGTCACTGTCATTCAACCTTAGTGTCAGTGTCCGGGAAACAGTCAAAGGGAGCTGAGAAAACTGGGAGGCCCTGGAAGGTGATTTAGGGTGGGACAGCCATGAGCGTGGAACAGGGCTCCTGACCAGCTGAACCCAGACTCCTCAGCATGTCCAAGGTGGCCTTGATCTGAGCCCGGAGCTGAGCCTATAGTTGTAATCAAGGCAGTGTGTGGAG
Organism: Aepyceros melampus; assembly: GCA_006408695.1. Classification (NCBI taxonomy): domain Eukaryota; kingdom Metazoa; phylum Chordata; class Mammalia; order Artiodactyla; family Bovidae; genus Aepyceros; species Aepyceros melampus. The sequence goes on from SJXQ01001233.1 coordinate 12,678, forward strand.
TAGTAGTCAGCAGTCTGTTGGCCTTGCTTGGAATGTTTACTTCATCACTTCCTTGTTGGGAAGCCATAGTTAATTCTTAACAGCTGCAATAGTCAGTTTTCTTACGTGTGCAGCGGAGGTTGTAGAAATAATACTGCTCCAGAAGGGGAGGACCTATGCAATAGGCAGAGAAAGCGCTTAGAAGAGTTTCAGCCTTTATGAACTTTACCTTGTAAGCTTAGCTTGTTTGGTAGAAAATAATTTTCAAGAAAATATTGGGGCCCTGGAGGAAAATTATGGAGAAATCCATTTGTGTTCTTATAGTCATACTCTTATGCTATGACCAACCTATACAGCATATTAAAAAGCAGAGACATTACTTTGCCAACAAAGATCCATTTAATCAAAGCATGGTTTTCCCAGTAGTCATATATGAATGTGAGAGTTGGATCATACAGAAAGCTGAGCGCAGAATCGATGCTTTTGAACTGTGGTGTTGGAGAAGACTCTTGAGCGTCCCTTGGACTGCCAGGAGATCCAGTGAGTGAATCCTAAGGACATAGACCCTGAATATTGATTGGAAAGACTGGTGCTGAAGCTGAAACTCCAATAGTTGGCCACCTGATGTGAAGATCTGACTCATTTGAAAAGACCCTGATGCTGGAAAAGAATGAGGGAAGGAAGAGAAGGGGATGACAGAGGATGAGATAGTTGGATGGCATCATTGACTCGACGGACATGAGTTTGAGTAAACTCCGGGAGTTGGTAATGGACAGGGAGGCCTGGTGTGCTGCAGTCCATGGGGTCACAAAGAGTCAGACACGACTGAGTGACTGAACTGACTAAGTCAGAACCTCAACCTTTGGGTTGAGGTTCTGAGGCAGAGGTGGGAATAACCCTTCAAGTGCCCCCCCCCATTTCTCTCTGCTGGTGAGAGTCTATCTGGAATTGAAGGGTGAAGAAGTGAAGTGGATGCATTTTTCCCAGTGAATGAGCATCAGCTGGCCCCCTTCACCTTCAGTCGCCTGTGTTGTTCTGCTTCCCGTTTGGAGGTGGCACCTTACTGCCAGGGTGCAGATGAGACAGAGACATTGAGGGGAGTGGAGGCTGACTGCCGAGGCAGAGGAGAGACTACCACCATGGCTTAGATCCTGAGAAGGTGAAGGAGAGGAGAGTCTTCAGGGAAACCAGAGAGGCTGACTTTTGCTCTGAGGAAGGACTTCTCTTTCATTGCAAGAGCCCTTAGAAAGCCCTGCTCAGGTCCCATGGCAAGTTTGTCATTTGAAAAGTTTGGTGTGTGTGTGAGTCACTCAGTTGTGTCCGACTCTCTACAACCTCATGGACTGTGGCCAGGCTCCTCTGTCCATGGGATTCTCCAGGCAAGAACACTGGAGTGGGTTGCCAAAAAGTTTGGTACAGGATGCCTTTTCTGGGGATGCCCTGGGGTCTGAGGACCCAGTGATCCAGCAGGCAAGTCTCTGCCCCCTTCCTGCCTTCTAAGAGAAGGCGGACCAGGCCTTTTTTCAACCGCTGACCCCCAGTTGTCTTCCCTCTGCAATTGTTGGCATTGTAGGGGTGGGGACGGACAGAGCCACTTCCAGTTTTTCCTGAGAAACCAAGAATTTAGGGTAATTTTCTCAGCTGCTCCTTCTGGCCACCTCCCCTTGCCCTCTCCCCTCTCTGTCCCTAGTCTCTGGCCTGTATTTGGAAACCTCTGGCTACCCCCTCTCAGCCCCTTGCTGTGACCGTGTCTGTCAGTTTCTGCTTCCTAAACCTTTCCAGGCTCTAGTAATCTCCTGTGTCTTTCCCATAAGCTCTTTTGAATTCGCTCACTCATGTAACATCGAGGAGAAGAGCTGCGTTGTTATGCCAAAGCCAGCTTCTCCCATGAGCCATTGTCACACAAATAAAATAGATGTTTGCCTTTGTTCCTTGTGCTCCACTTTTTTACACTCCCAGGCACAGGCTTTTAACAGAGTTTATTAGAAATGGAAAAGAAAGCCTCTAAAGGCAGCAAGGGCGCCTGAGCATTCTTCTGATTCTAGCTCCTGCCCTTCCTTGGTGCCTGTGTTTTCGATAATGAATGTCACAGGGGGGGATGGAGAGATGAATGGGGACTGATAAGTGCAAACCATTATTGCCTTCAGCGCTGGGACCCCCAGTGCCTGAGCTCCACGCTGCACAGCAGAAAGCACTTTTCTGCCGTCCTCCCATGTCCTCCACCCAGACCCATAGGAGGACTTTTCTGGAATGGTGCACAGGAGGGAAGGTGCTGAGAGTCCCAGTACTCTGGTTTCTGGCTTTACCACCACCATTTGGGACAACTGTGCTGTGTGACTGAAGCTTTCTGGGCTTCCATTTCCTTCTGTGTAGCGAACCTGTAAACTTGTTCCGGCTTTGGGAGGTTGCATAACTATATATGTTAAGATAGTCTTCCTTGGGTTAAGGAAGAAAATAGGCCCCTCCATGCACCCAGAGTGCCTGCCACTGGTTGCTTTCCCACGGGACTCCAGAGACTAAGATAACTTGGTGGGATAATATCAGCTGTGCAAGCCCTTGGTCAACTGTACAGTGCTGTCTGAGTGTGGTTTTGCCATTGCTGTTTCTCTTGAGTCTGCTGGGCTGTAGTGGGCCCATTGTAGGGTGCTGAGAGGGAAAAGATGAAGGAAGGTGTGAGGGTTGCATAGGCCCGGGGAAAGGCTACTGATGGCAGCATCTAAGGTGGGGTAAAGCCTGGACAGTGGGGAAGGGAAGACAGAGGGAAGTGGCAGGTGGTAAGAAAACGGGTCAGTTATTAGTGCCCTGGAGATACCGCTTGTCTCAGTCCATTCAGGCCATGGTAACAACATGCCACAGGCCAAGAGGTCTACTGAAAACAGAAATTAATTTCTCACTGCCCTGGAAGCTAGAAGTCCAAGATCAGGGGCCAGCATGGCTAAGTGTATCTCCTCTTGGTCACAGTGTTGTGTCCTCCCATGGTGGAGGGGGGGTGAGAGATTTCTTTTATAAGAACACTAGTCTGATTTCTGAGGCTCCATTCAAAGGCTCCACCTCCTAATACCATTACTTTGGGCTTTAAGATTTAATATGTGGATTTTAGTAGGGGAGGCACAAAACATTCTGACCTTAGCAGAGACTGTGCAATGCTTGGCATCTTTATTACGCTTTCAGTTTGGATTTCACCACAACTCCCTCATTTCTGAACCTACGTTGAGATGTCAGAGTCCCTCCTGTTATGTTATTAGTTCAGTTCAGTTCAGTCGCCCAGTCATGTCCGACTCTTTGTGACCCCATGAACTGCAGCACGCCAGGCCTCCCTGTCCATCACCAACTCCTGGAGTCTACCCAAACCCATGTCCACTGAGTTGGTGATGCCGTCCAACTATCTCATCCTCTGTTGTCCCCTTCTCCTCCTGCCCTCAATATTTCCCAGCATCAGGGTCTTTTCCAATGAGTCAGCTCTTCACATCAGGTTCCCAAAGTATTGGAGTTTCAGCTTTAACATCAGTCCTTCCAATGAACACCCAGGACTGATCTCCTTTAGGATGGACTAGTTGGATCTCCTTGCCATCCAAGGGACTCTCAAGAGTCTTCCCCAACACCACAGTTCAAAAGCATCAATTTCTCCCTCATTTCTGAACCTACGTTGAGATGTCAGAGTCCCTCCTGTTATGTTATTAGTTCAGTTCAGTTCAGTCGCCCAGTCATGTCCGACTCTTTGTGACCCCATGAACTGCAGCACGCCAGGCCTCCCTGTCCATCACCAACTCCTGGAGTCTACCCAAACCCATGTCCACTGAGTTGGTGATGCCGTCCAACTATCTCATCCTCTGTTGTCCCCTTCTCCTCCTGCCCTCAATATTTCCCAGCATCAGGGTCTTTTCCAATGAGTCAGCTCTTCACATCAGGTTCCCAAAGTATTGGAGTTTCAGCTTTAACATCAGTCCTTCCAATGAACACCCAGGACTGATCTCCTTTAGGATGGACTAGTTGGATCTCCTTGCCATCCAAGGGACTCTCAAGAGTCTTCCCCAACACCACAGTTCAAAAGCATCAATTCTTTGGTGCTCAGCTTTTTTCATAGTCCAACTTTCACATCTATACATGACTTACTGAAAAAACCATAGCGTTGACTAGACGGACCTTTGTTGGCAAAGTAATGTCTCTGCTTTTTAATATGCTATCTAGGTTGGTCATAACTTTTCTTCCCAGGAGTAAGCGTTTTTTAATTTCATGGCTGCAGTCACCATCTGCAGTGATTTTGGAGCCCAGAAAAATAAAGTTAGCCACTTTTCCCACTGTTTCCCCATCTATTTGCCATGAAATGATGGGACCGGATGCCATGACCTTAGTTTTCTGAATGTTGAGCTTTAAGCCAATTTTTTCACTCTCCTCTTTCATCCAGAGGCTCTTTAGTTCTTCTTAACTTTCTGCCATAAAGGTGGTGTCATCTGCATATCTGAGGTTATTGACATTTCTCCCAGCAATCTTGATTCCAGCTTGTGCTTCCTCCACTCAGAGTTTCTCATTATGTACTCTGTTGTTAGACTTAAGCTCAAATTTCAGTCATCAGTAAGAATATCACCTCATTTAACAAACATACTCCATATCTATTAATATAATCCAGAATTATAATGATCACATTTTGGGCTGTTTTTGTCAATCAAGTTTTCCTTCAGACTATCTGAACTTATTGTCTCATCTTTTCTCTCATAAGATGGTGCCAATGTAGATCTCACTGATTCTCTATTTCATATTTAAGAGACAAGCTTTGCCCTGATAAATAAAGCCACTTTAGATAATTCAAAGTATTTGCTGGAGCCATATAGATAAATCCTTGAATGGATATTTAGGGGCTTAAAATGGTATTGATGAAGGGCTGGCCAGAAGAGAAAGAGGGGGGAAGAATCAGAGGTAAATGTGGAATCCAGCCTCCTTGATGACTCCAGTGGTCCTGGACTCCAGGTGTTCATACTTTCATATAATCTCCTCCCGCAATGACTCAGATGGCCAGTCAAGTATGGCAGGGTTACAGTGTGTGACTTCGGAGGCTGTGTCATGAAAGGCACTACCACTTCCTCCCTGGTCCCTTGGATCTCTCACTCTGGGGAAAGTCAGCCACTATGACATGAGGAAACTCATGTGAAGAAGAACAGGGGTCTCCTACCAAAAGCAAGTACTGATTTGCCAGCCATATGAGGGATCCACTTTGAAAGAAGGTTCTAAATCCCAGTATAATCCTGATTAAGCAGTGGAAGTGACAAATAGATTCAGGGGATTAGATCTGATAGAGTGGCTGAAGAAGTATGGACAGAGTTTCATGACATTGTACAAGAGGCAGTGATCAAGACCATAAAGAAAAAGAAATGCAAAAAGGCAAAATGGTTGTCTGAGGAGGTCTTATAAAGAGCTGAGAAAAGAAGAGAAGCTAAAGGCAACGGAGAAAAGGAAAGATATACCCACTTGAATGCAGATTTCCAAAGAATAGCATAGAGAGATGAGAAAGCCTTACTCAGTGATCAGTGCAAAGAAATAGGGGAAACAATAGAATGTGGAAGACTAGAGATCTCTTTAAGAAAATTAGAGATTCCGAGGGAACATTTCATTCAAAGATGGGCTCAATAAAGGACAGATAAAGATGGGCACAAAAAAGGATACAAACAGTCTGGACCTAACAGAAGCAGAAGATACTAAGAAGAGATGGCAAGAATACACAGAAGAACTGTACAAAAAGGATCTTCATGACCCAGTGTGATCACTCACCTAGAAGTGAGGGGATGGAATTCCAGTTGAGCTCTTTCAAATGCTGAAAGATGATGCTGTGAAAGTGCTGCCCTCACTATGCCAGCAAATTTGGAAAACTCAGCAGTGGCCACAGGACTGGAAAAGTTCCGTTTTCATTCCAATCCTTAAGAAAGGCAATGCCAAAGAATGTTCAAACTACCACACTCATCTCACATGCTAGTAAAATAATGCTCAAAATTCTCTGAGCCAGGCTTCAACAGTATGTGAACCATGAATTTCCACATGTCCAAGCTGGATTTAGAAAAAGCAGAGGAACCAGAGATCAAATTGCCAACATCCGTTGAATGATCGAAAAAGGAAGAGAGTTCCAGAAAAATATCTACTTCCGCTTTATTGACTACGGCAAAGCCTTTGAGTGTGTGGATCACAACAAACGGTGGAAAATTCTTAAAGAGATGGCAATACCAGACTACCTGACCTGCCTCCTGAGAAGTCTATACGCAGGTCAGGAAGCAACAGTTAGAACTGGACATGGAACAACAGACTGGTTCCAAATCGGGAAAGAAGTACATCAAGGCTGTTATAGTCACCCTGTTTATTTAACTTATATGCAGAGTACATCATGTGAAATGCTGGGCTGGATGAAGCACAAGCCAGAATCAAGATTGCAGAGAGAAATGTCAATAACCTCAGATATGCAGATGACACCACCCTTATGGCAGGAAGCAAAAAGATGTATGTGAACCATGAATTTCCACATGTCCAAGCTGGATTTAGAAAAAGCAGAGGAACCAGAGATCAAATTGCCAACATCCATTGGATGATCGAAAAAGGAAGAGAGTTCCAGAAAAATATCTACTTCTGCTTTATTGACTATGGCAAAGCCTTTGAGTGTGTGGATCACAACAAACGGTGGAAAATTCTTAAAAAAATGGCAATACCAGACTACCTGACCTGCCTCCTGAGAAGACTATACGCAGGTCAGGAAGCAACAGTTAGAACTGGACATGGAACAACAGACTGGTTCCAAATCGGGAAAGAAGTACATCAAGGCTGTTACAGTCACCCTGTTTATTTAACTTATATGCAGAGTACATCATGTGAAATGCTGGGCTGGATGAAGCACAAGCTAGAATCAAGATTGCAGAGAGAAATGTCAATAACCTCAGATATGCAGATGACACCACCCTTATGGCAGGAAGCAAAAAGAAACTAAAGAGCCTCTTAATGAAAGTGAAAGTGGAGAGTGAAAAAGTTGGCTTAAAGTTCAACATTCAGAAAAAGAAGATCATGGCATCTGGTCCCATCACTTCATGGCAAATAGATGGGGAAACAATGGAAACAGTGAGAGACTTTATTTTTTTGAGCTCCAAAATCACTGCAGACAGTGACTGCAGCCATGAAATTAGACACTTACTCCTTGGAAGAAAAGCTATGATCTACCTAGACAGCATATTAGAAAGCATTACTTTGCCAACAAAGGTCCATCTAGTCAAAGCTATGGTTTTTCCGGTAGGCATGTATGGATTCTGAGAGTTGGACTATAAAGAAAGCTGAGAGCCGAAGAATTGATGCTTTTGAACTGTGGTGTTGGAGAAGACTCTTGAGAGTCCCTTGGACTGCAAGGAGATCCAACCAGTCAATCCTAAGGGAAATCAGTCCTGAATATTCATTGGAAGGACTATTGCTGAAGGTGAACCTCCAATACTTTGGCCACCTGTTGTGAAGAACTGACTCCTTGGAAAAGACCCTGATGCTGGGGAAGATTGATTCTGGGGAGGAGAAGGGGACGACAGAGGATGAGATGGTTGGATGGCATCACCGACTCAATGGACATGAGTTTGAGTAAGCTCCAGGAGTTGGTGATAGACAGGAAAGCCTGGCGTGCTGCAGTCCATGGGGTCGCAAAGAGTCAGATATGATTGAGCGACTGAACTGGACTAACTACTGAACAATCCCAGTCAAGCCTTCAGATGACTGTAGTCCTGATCTGTCTCTTGGCCCTAATAGAAATCACCAAGTCAGAATTATCCAGCTGAGTTGCTCCTGAATTTCTAACCAGTAGGAACTCTGAGTGGTAATAAATGTTTGGTCTTATTTTAAGCCACTGAATTCTGGGGCAACAGTAGGTAACTAATACAGTGGTATGAACTTGGTGCCAGGGAGAGCTGCCAGTCGAAACTAGAGAGGCCAATTTTTGCTTTTAATCTACAGAGTAAAAGCA
>SJXQ01001234.1:0-37354 GCA_006408695.1 Aepyceros melampus
GTTCGTAGTGATGCTTTCTAAGGCCCACTTGACTTCACATTCCAGGATGTCTGACTCTAGATGAGTGATCACACCATCAAGTTCTTTTTCTTTTTGCCATACCATGTGGCTTGGGGGAATCTTAGTTCCTTGACCAGAGATCGAACCCCTCTGTAGTAGAAATACTGAGTCCTAACCATTGGACTGACAAGGAATAAAAAGTCTTTTTTAAAAAACTTTTTATTTTGTATGATTTTCCAGGTGGCACTAGTGGTGAAGAACCTGACTGCCAATGCAGAAGACATGGGTTCAATCCCTGGATTGGGAAGATCCTCTGGAGAAGGAAATGGCAACCCACTCCAGTGTTCTTGCCTGGGAAATCCCATGGACAGAGGAGCCTGGAGGGCTACAATCCATGGGGTCGCAAAGAGTTGGACAGGACTGAGCATCTGAGCAGGTTAGCCAATTAACAATCTTGTGGTAGTTTCAGGAGAATAGCCAAGGGTGAAAATTCTGGAGCTATGAGATTTGGAGAGCCTTCAGGTGAGCGTACACCTTGAATGCTGGGAGGGCAGCGTGTCTGGAGAGGTGTGTCCCCTCCGCATCTTTGATCTGTGCAAACTTTTCATCTGGCTGTTGATTTGTATCCTTTATAATAAACTGTTATCTTAAGTACAGTGTTTACCTGCATTATGAGTTGTTCCAGCGAAGTAGCAAACCCAAGGGGGTGTTGTGGGAACCCCTGACTTTGGAGTCAGCTGGACAGATGTGTGGGTAACCTAGGGCTCCCATTTGCAGCTGGCATCTGAAGTGGGGGCAGTCTCGTGGGCCTTAGCCTTTAACCTGTGGGTCTGTGCTCACCTTGAGAGGTGTCAGAACTGAAACTAAACTGTAGGACCCCTAGTTGGGGTCAGAGAGCTGAGAATTGCTATTGGAAAAACCAAACGGTTACAAACAAGGTCTCTGTTCTTACCACTGTGACTACCATTACTGCTAGGCTGAACCTTATGAAATTGCCTTTTTTGTAAGTCAACAATAATTGTACAGCATTTTGGTATAATTCAACCTAATGCCTTTCCTTCAGCATTTATAAGTGGTAGCAGGCACAGTACTGAGTGCTTTACATGAGTACCCTTGAATATTCCTCACAATATTCTTGAGATCGGTACTACTGTTTTTCCTAGTTTATACCTGAGGAGACTGAGACGTCCAGAAGCTAAGGAAAAGGCCGAGGATAAATGGCCAGTGAGGGGCAGACCTGGTTTTGAGCACAGGCTGTATGTCAGCAGACTCTGATATGCTCCTTTCCTTGGGCTGCCTTAGCAGAGTGTCACAGACTGGATGGTTTTTTTTTTTTTTTTTTATATTAGGAATGAGATTAAACTTTAATAATAGTTCATATGTTAAAAAGAGTAAATCTACATGAGTACATTTCTTTGTGTACCAAATGAAGAAACACACCGGGACTTCCGTGGTAGTCCAGTGGTTAAAAATCCGATCTGAAATGCAGGGAATGAAATGTTTGATCCCTGGTCTGGGAACTGAGATCCCACTTGCCTGAGGGCAGTTAAGCCTGGGAGCATCCAGGAAAGATCCCACATGATATAACAAAGATCCTGCATGCTGCAACTAAGACCTGACACAGCCAAATAAATAAATACAAATAAATATTAGAAAAAAGAAAAAAATACAATGAAGTGAAATTTAAATACATATACAAGGCATATACAAGGCAATTTTTTGTGCACTAAATAAAACACATCATTTATAAATAAATGTACAGCATGTGGGATCTTAGTTCCCCAACCAGGGGTCGAACCCATGCCCTCTGCAGGGGAAGCACAGAATCTTAACCATCGCACCATCAGGGAAGTTCTTTGTATGCCTCTTTAAAAATATATTTATTTATTTATTTATTTGGCCCCTCCAGGTCTTAGTTGTGGCATATGAACTCTTGGTTTTGGCATGTGGGATCAAGTTCCCTGACCAGGAATCACCCTCAGACCCTTTGCATTGGGAGTGTGGAGTCTTAGCCACCAGAGAGGTCCCCCTTTTATGCATTTTTGACCAAGAGGTTTATATTCTATATTAAATCATAAGATAAAAGAAGTTATAGATGGTTTTGTTAAATGTATTCTCTCACAGTTTCAGAGGCTAGCAATCTGAAGTCAGGGTGTTGACAGGCTTGATTCCTTTTTGCTGGGCTCTAGGGGGAAACCTGCTGCCCCTTTCTTCCTCTCTGCCCTTGCTGGCAGTCCTTGGCATTCCCTGGCTTGTAGCCGCGTCCCTCCCAGCTTTGCCTTTGTCATCACACAATCTTTTCCCCATAGGTTTCCATCTTTCTCAGAAGAACTCCAAGTGATTGGACTGAGGATGTCTCTTCTTGTAATACAAATTCATCATGATTACATTTGCAAAGCCCCTATTTCCAAATATGGTCATATTTACAGGAACTAGGGAGTTAGGGGAGAAGGAAATGACAACCCACTCCCGTATTTTTGCCTAGAGAATTCCATGGACAGAGAAGCCTGGTGGGCTGCTGTCCATGGGGTCACACAGAGTCGGACATGACTGAAGCAACTTAGCATGCATGCATGCATTGGGGAAGGAAATGGCAACCCACTCCAGTGTTCTTGCCTAGAGAATCCCAGGGACAGGGGAACCTGATGGGCTGCTGTCTATGAGATCGCACAGATAACCTGCTGCCCCTTTCTTCCTCTCTGCCCTTGCTGGCAGTCCTTGGCATTCCCTGGCTTGTAGCCGCGTCCCTCCCAGCTTTGCCTTTGTCATCACACAATCTTTTCCCCATAGGTTTCCATCTTTCTCAGAAGAACTCCAAGTGATTGGACTGAGGATGTCTCTTCTTGTAATACAAATTCATCATGATTACATTTGCAAAGCCCCTATTTCCAAATATGGTCATATTTACAGGAACTAGGGAGTTAGGGGAGAAGGAAATGACAACCCACTCCCGTATTTTTGCCTAGAGAATTCCATGGACAGAGAAGCCTGGTGGACTGCTGTCCATGGGGTCACACAGAGTCGGACATGACTGAAGCAACTTAGCATGCATGCATGCATTGGGGAAGGAAATGGCAACCCACTCCAGTGTTCTTGCCTAGAGAATCCCAGGGACAGGGGAACCTGGTGGGCTGCTGTCTATGAGATCGCACAGAGTTGAACATGATTGAAGCAACTTAGCAGCAGCAGCAGCAGTAGGGGGTTAGGAGTTCAGGACATGATTTTTGGGGGGATTGGGGGGACACATTTTGATCCACACAACGCTGAGCTTCAGTGGGGAATCTATGGCTTCAGGATGCTGCATGCCTGTGTTGCTGCCAGGATTCCAGCCTGCCCATTGGCCTCCTGAATCACACATGCCCTTTACAGAACCAGGCTAGCTGGGGTGACAGCGTGGGTACAGGCAGAGGGCTGGAAAGGAGGAGCCAGGCTCCTCCTCTGTGGGGGAGGGGAGGCTGCCGAGGAATCCAGGTGGACCACCCAGGATGTGTGGGCAAGGCAAGGGGGCATTTTTCATGGCTGTTGTGAACACACATCTCTCCCTGCAGTATGGTTTAAATCACCTTGACAGGAAAACCTCAAACGTAGAATCTGAGCTGAAGATGCTTTGTTTTTCTTCTAATCAGTTCTCTTGCTTTCGGTGAGTGGTTAGAAAGATTCCAACATTTGACAGCTGAAAAGCTTGTTGGAAGCTCTTGGAAGACATCTTGGGAATGCTCTACAGAAATGCAGCAAGTTAAATGAGAACTAGAGACCCAGTGAGTAGAATTCATGACTGCATATCCTCAATACTTGTCCAAAGAGACAGGAAAATGTGTTAAGCACTGTCGTATGGTAGAAACTGCAAGGCCCAGGAAGAGTCACGAGAAAGTACCTAGGACTGTGGTCACAGACAGCTCTGGCCTTGATTTCTGGGGAGTCCCCAGATGTTCATCTTGACCTTGGGGACCTGCCTGGAGTAGATCTTGTGTAAGAGTTCAGTACTTGAGGGAACCAGAGAGGAGACTGTCTCATTGAGCAGACTGATAGAAGTTGGTTCTGTCCCATCTTTTTTGGCAAGTCACAAGGAGTTCACTTGAACTAACAAGTATCCATTTGGTGATACTTGGAAAGCACTTTGGTTTTCCCCCGGGGTTCTCATGAAACATGGCCTCGCGCATTTAAGCAAGTCATGCTTCTGAGGCCAAGCCAACAAAATGGTCAGACCGCGGTCTCCAGGCTTCACGTAGAAAGAGATTCTCCTCTGGTCATTTCAACAATGACTGTTACTAGGAGCCCAAGTACTCGGGTAGATAGCCACCATGTGCTATCTGTTACACTGCCCTTCACCTTCTGGGCCTCTGCCCCAGGGCTGGCCACACAGACTCTTTTTCTTGGGCCAGACGGAGGTTTCTTAAGCGTGACTCAGACTGGAGATTAGGCCCAGGCAGAGGAGATAATTGTTTCTAGTCTGGTTTCTCCTTGGGAGGAGGAAGTTCCCATCGGAACTTTGCTCAGACGTCACTCTTTATGACTCTCCCCTCAGTTGCTCTCTCACGTTCCCCGGGTTTTGAGCCCTGGACCTTCTCATTCTGTGCTTCCCCACTCCCAGTTTCCGTCCAGAGTCCCAGCACCCACTTCTCTCCTGGGAGCCAGCTCTATGTCCCCCTTTCTGTTGGGGATGGATTGTCAGCTAGAATGCAGTTTTTCTGATTCCCTGCTGGTTCTGCTGTTCCCACTTAGAAACGGCCTGGCTCTGTCTGACTTACTTCACTTAGTATGATAGTCTCCAGGTCTGATATTCAATGTCTTCTGAGCTTCCCAGGTGGTACAGTGGTAATGAATCCACCTGCCAATGCAGAGATGCTAAAGATGCGGGTTTGGTCCCTGAGTTGGGGAGATATCCTGGAGTAGGAAATGGTGACCCACTCCAGCATTATTGTCTGGAAACAGAGGAGCCTGGTGGGCTACAGTCCATGGTGGCTCAAGGAGTCGGACTGAGCACAGCAGTGTATGATGGAAAATCATAGGAACAACTACATCTAGGCCAGCTAGAAGTCCAATGTGCTATCCACTGTACCACACAGCCAGTTAAGGAAAGGCATATGAAAAAGAAGATATATAGGTGTGAATAACTGAATCACTGCTGTACACCTGCAACTAATGCAACACTGTAAATCAACTAGACTTCAATTTAGAAAGTTTGTAAGTTAAAAATAAAAACAGGGACTTCCCTGGAGATCCAGTGGTTAAGACTCTGTACTCCCCATGCACAGGGCACGGATTTGATCTCTGGTCAAGGAATTATTAATAGATCCCACATGCCACACAGTATGGCCCAAAGATTAAAAAAAAAAAAGTAAATTAAAAAGTAAAAACAAAACTAAAAACAACCTGGCTTTTGACTCGAGAGGCTCCAGTCACTTGAGCCTAAGCCAGATCTTGTGGGTAATCAGCTGTTTGGCCTTACAGAGTTCTCCTACCTCCTAAACTCTCACTGTGTTATTTTCCAGTCTCACTGCCAGGCTGGCTCGCAGGCCCGTCACCGCTCAGCATCACAGCTTCCCTCCTGACCACTCTCCTGGCTCCCAGCAGCTCAAAATTCTTACAACTTGATTGATGCTCTTAACTCCCCAACTCTGCTCCTGTCACTTCCCTGCGAAAAAAAACTTCCCTGGACTTCCTCTTCTCCATCAAATGAAGCACCCCTTCCTCCTCCCAGAATGAAGGTTTCTTTTCAAAATGGGCCTTTTGTCATGGGGTTGCGTGGCACTCCCTTCATATGTTCTGTTTCAGGCATGATGAGTATTATATTTGTTTTTCAACCTCTGGGCCTTTCCTGATCATTTATCCCTTGTAGCGTCCACCCTCTCACCCTCATCTCCATCTGTTGCATCACCAATCTGCAGGGCTTATCTCAGGTGCCTCCCCACCTCACTAAGACCTTATCACACCTGAGGTTAATCTGTGGTACATGCCCAGAAAGGTACATGTATTTGAACTTGCGTGCAGATTGTATGCTACTTGAGTCCCTGGGCCCAGTAGATGCCTGGTTTATCTGTTAAACTGAGTGTGGACAAATGCTGGCTTGATGCTTGGAGGCAAAAGCAAATTTCCAAGATTCAGGTCAACACCAATTTCAAATTCTTTCTGCCAGCTGGAAAAGAAAACTTTGAAAAAGACATTTGACTTTTTTTCTTCAACTTGGGGAAAAATTTGAAAGCTGTTAGCCTTTCAAGGAAACAGGATATTTAAAAAACAACAACAGCAACAAAAACCCACCCACCAGCCTGGCTTTATGTAATTCAATCCTGTCAAGCTCATCTAATCTTTTGTGACAAAACAACAGACCTGGTAGATCAAGCAGGGATACAATAGTTGGAATTTATCTTTGCTGCCTTTGAAACTTTTGATTCCTGGGTTCCACTCAATATGATTATCATTAAACTGCTTGAGAGGTTAGAGAGAACCAGTTCTAGCTAGGGGACAGAAGTGGCCTCCCTAGGGGGTCAGCCTTGAGCCCAGTTGCCCTAAACAGTGCTTGAAAGGGCCAGACAACAGAAAAAGGTAACATATTCCAAGTCAGCATTAATCTCAAAGTGGAATTAGGGGTGTCAATGAATAATCAGCGAGAAAAGCAGCCTTGGCAGTTACTTAAATGATCAACAGAAGTGGGCAGGGTTGACTAGAAGAGAGTTCACTTTTGGGGAGAAGAGCATCATTAATGTACCTAATAGCTTAAGAACAGGAGACGGGAGTCAAGCAGTGCAACAGGTAGGAATCCTGCAGCCCTGAGCTTGCACTGACTCAGTCCCCTTGGCCCAGCTTCAGAGCTAAAGATGGGAAAGAGAATTTGGATGACATTCAAGGAAGAGTCACAGAGGTAATCCAACTAAGGCTGGGACATGGGAATTGAAGACTTATACCAAAAAGTTAACTGAATTTTGTTTATTGAATTTAGAGACAGACAGCCTTGTCAGGGCAACAACAAACAGGAATAGAAAAGGGTTTAAATGACAACATATGAGAATAAAATTAAATGTAGGGCAGACTTGTTTTAGTCTTAAGGTTGATAAGTGGGTTTTAGAGTATTGGAACAGATATCTTGTAGGATGGCTGAGGTGCTGGGGTGTAACTGACAGGCACACCTGGAGAAGCACTGAAAATACATCTCCACCTCATGTTGTTATATGAAGTTTACTTCAAAGCACAGTTGACTCTTGAATAACCTATGTTTAAACTGTGCCAATCTACTTATAACAAATTTTTCTCAGTAGTAAATTCTATAGTAAATTCTATACACAATCCATGGTTGGTGGAATCAGTAGATGGGGATTGGGGGAACAGAGGAACCAAGGATACAGGGGGCTGATTATAAATTATACATGGATTTTTGACTACACGGAGGGCTGATCCTCTAACCCCCATGATGTTTGAGGATCAACTGTACTTAAAATCCAAAATGGAAAATAAGAGATAGCCAGTGCCTCAGTGGCTTCAAGTTTAGTTATCATTTATAAAAAGAAATTTAAACATGGAATAAAGCTATTTCTTAAGACCAGTGTTGGAACACTAGCGGTGAGGCAGTACTTTCCTATATGTGGATACACGGCAGAACTCATCTGTGGTGCAGCCGGACAACACACAGGCAATGGGGTTCTTTCTATCTCCCCACCTTTAGTATCAACAAGCCCTTGATAAAGTATCTAATCTGAGAAGATGGTAACGTAGGAAATGTGAGTGTAGGGCTTCCTAACCTACCAGTGTCCCTGAACACAAGCCCGTTCAAACGTTTTTCATTAATGAGTGATATGGCAAAGAAAAAAGGACACAGTGTCTGTCCCAACAACACTGCTGATAACTAATGACCACACAGTCATTTGTATGTAAGTTGTCTTTAGATTTAATCACTCCTTTATAAAATCTCCCAATTAATTAGTAAAAGATGGCTTATTTGAATAGCCTAAAACATTGGCCGCTATTTAAACAAGACATTCTAAAAAAGAGAGCAATCACATAATAGTTTATAGTAATTTACAAGTGGATGGTATACATTTAGATACAGAGGTAGAAGTTCACTTTTACAACGTTTCACTAATACACATTTACCAAATTCAAGGCACAAAATAGTTTGCTTTACAAAAAATACTGTAAAAATGTCATTTGCTGTTCTACAATGAGAATAAAACTTTCAAAAGAATCTTTACACCCTTCCGTATGTATTCCATAGTGTAAGATTTTTCCCCCCCTGCTAATCACAGTTGGCACAGAAACGGGGACGTTTTTAACTGCACAAGTTCGCACTTTTAGAAACTGTTTCTTTGCAGAGCTGCTATGTATTCCAGATCAAAGTCCAACCGAAGAAATGAAACACAGCAACTTTCTTAGGAAAGGGCACTTTCTGTATGCAGCAAAATTCACAGGTAGAAAAATCTATGATTTTTTTTTTTTTGGATAAATAGGTCTCCAGAGGAATAGATCCATAAGGAAAGACCTCAGAGATACATTTTAAAATTCGACCAACAA
Source organism: Aepyceros melampus (assembly GCA_006408695.1). Classification (NCBI taxonomy): domain Eukaryota; kingdom Metazoa; phylum Chordata; class Mammalia; order Artiodactyla; family Bovidae; genus Aepyceros; species Aepyceros melampus. The sequence continues at coordinate 8,506 of SJXQ01001234.1, forward strand.
TTCGGTCGTTGTGACTTTAAGAAAGAGACCTGATCACATGACTTTACTGTAACAATCAGACATCCTCTACTTCCAATTGGTGGAGTTTTCAAAATGCCTTTTTAAAAGGGCTCTATATACACACACCATGAAAGAGCCACACAGGCTTTGCAGAGCTGAAACTTAGAAAACATGAGAAAATACAGCACTGTCAGTCCTTGAAGTTGCAAGGGTGTCAACTTGCTAGAGATTAATTACAAGAATTAATAAACTCTATGGGAATGAAGGAAAACAAACACATGAAACACACAGTCATTATCATCTTGATACTTCCTGTTCATTCCAAAAATAATAATAATAATGGTGGCCTGGCGACGTCACACAGTGGTTGTCTAAAAGACTGGACTGGTCTTAGGGTTCTGCCTGCAAAGGACCCCATTGGCAACGACTTAAGCTCACTTTTGCTGATCACGTTTTCCAAGTACTCTAGTCAGTTAATTTACACTTTATTTATTTTTGTAAAAAGCTGATTTGAAAAAAAAAACAAACACGGATGTAGAATCCAGAGAGTATCAGTCAAGCTGATGTGGGTCGGACTAAGATAGCCTCCTGATCGTCTTCTGGTAGAAATGATATTCCGTACAAAAAAGACCCTCAGTTCCATTTTTTGCTTCGTTGTTGTTTGTGGCTTGTTTCCTTTGAGCGATAAAGGGGTACATACACTTGTCTGCTCCTAGGAACCGGTACATGCACACAACTGCTTCAAAAGGGAGGATGCTGGAAAAGGAAGTCACAGGTAGCAAACGTGAGATGTGGTGTGTTTGTTAAGTTACAGGGTGGGTGTGGGAAGGCCCGCCAAGGGGGGAGGCCCCTCACACTCACCTCTTCATGAAGGTCACGATGTACATGAGGCGGGGGGTGCAGATCATGGGCTGGTCGGTGAGGATGGCCTTCATGGCCTGCTTCACGCAGTAATCGGGCTTCAGAGGGGGCAGGAAAGGCTCGATTTCTTTCCTGGGAGTTACACATTCAAGACTAAATTAAGAATTCACACAGAATATGGAAGGCTAGAAATACACATCAAAACACGACGGGTGATGTTATCTGAGCAACAGGATTTGCAATCTGTTTGTTCACTTTGTTGTGCTTTCACTGTATTTTCCAAATTTTCCTACTGTGAACATATTTTATTTGCATTGTCTGGAAAACAAGTTTTTGTTTTTTTTTTTTAAAAGAAAAGCAGAATTGGTCTGCTTTTCTGTAAAGTAAGAAAGTTGTGTTTTCAAAATGCCTTGGAATGTATTTCAAATTCTTCTTATTCAACTGAAAAAAGAGAAGGTGTCTGACATAACAAGCAGTAAACCCAAACAGGATGCCAAACTTAGCATTAAGCGTAGTTCAAATGATGGTGTAAACACCGACATAAACCTTCCTGAGTGAAAGAAAATTCAGCTGTGTGCCTCGCGGGATGCCTGGAGAGGAAAAGCCAGGGGCTTTTTTGGGGGGTGGGGGAGGAGTGAGGGAGGTGGTGTCTCTGAAATGAAGTGCACACAAGACAGCCTACCTTCATCTGAATTCGTCCAGGTACCCGTAGAAGCAACTGAACAGAATTTACCCCTCACTTTTCATTGCCCTCCCCCAAGAGCTTTGGACAGCCGCTGTGATGCAGAATAAGAGACAAGCTCCTTAGACCCTCTGCAATTGGTTCTTAAGTTTGTAAGAGGCAAAAGCCACACCAACACACACACACACACACACACACACACACACAAAAAGAGGTGGGGTCCAGTCCACTCCCAGTCTGGACCTGGACTCAGCCTGAGATTGAAATGACTCAAGCCACCTCCACTTACTTCATAGCCGGGCCAGGTTCAGGATGTGTCAAGATTGGCCCTGAGCCACCGGGAACTGGCTCACTTATCTCGCTTTGTCTTTCAAATTCATCTAAGCAAAGATCTCGCAGTAAGCATGTCTCTGCAAGTGCAGTGAGCATGTCTCTGCAAGTGTTCTCTTCGTGAGTCATGGCTTTGTTTATTCTGTGTGGCTCGAGTCAGATGTGACTTGACATGGCTATTCCCACGTGCCTCCTTTCAAAGTGTGGGGGTGTTTTATTTCATTTGTAGAAAATCTCAATGTTTCTTCTCATTCTGTCAGAGTGACTCTAGCTACAGACAGTCTCTGCAAAAAGGAAGTTCCCAAATGTGGGAGGGTCTTTTTGTAAGAAAGGCCACCCTCCTCAGTGGCAGTGACACTGTTCTGTATCCAAACCAAAGTCACATTTATGTGCAAACATGGATGTTAAGGGGCTTCCCAGGTGGTGCAGTGGTAAAGAACGCGCCTGCCAATGCAGGAGATGCAAGAGATGTGGGTTTGATCCCTGGGTTGGGAAGATCCCCTGGAGGGCACAGTAACTTGCTCCAGTGTTCTTGCCTAGAGGATCCCATGGACAGAGGAGCATGGCAGGCTACAGTCCATAGGGTCGAAAAAAGCTGGACATGACTGAGGGACTGTGCACTAACTACACTGATGTTAAAGAAAGAAAATCACTTCCAAAGAAGTAGCCTCTACGTAAAATCCTAGGTATTTGCTCCCTGAAGAACAGGGAGGTCATTTCCTACTGATGCTCCTTGCCTTCTGCAAATTAACACCAGCCCTTGCTTGTCAATCACACACGCATCAACTTGACAAACCTTGACCAATGAAACTACACGTGAGCTAAAATGTCAGCTGTTGAAGTGCCAGGCTGCTTATAGTTGGAGATCTGACTGATTTCACATAGTCTCCCAAGATGGAAAGATGATTTGTTAGAATTGCTAATTGTCAGCATTGAGGCAGGTCCTTTACTGACCTGATTCGGCAGCCTCTGAACATGCCAGTGTCCACCAGGTAAGGGCAGACCAACGTTGTTTTAATTCCATCCTTCTCTGCGGCCTTTAACTCATGGCTCAGGGATTCATGAAAACCCACGACTCCAAATTTACTGGCGCAGTAGTCCTGGGGGCAAAGCAGAGAGGGCAGAGGTGCTCAGTATAGTGCACATTCCAAACCAAGCCCCAAGTCACCCCGTTACTCAGGTTACATGTCTGATACAAAAGGTTACAGGTGACTAAGCAAAAAAAAAGGAGAGCATTCTAAAAGACAGGTATCTGATGTGGTTTGGTGCAGAAATAATATTTTCAAAGCAACAGCAGAAACAGATGAACACTTTTTGCCACATCAACGAAGTATCAGATTACTTTGGGGGAAGTTACCACAAAGGAGTCTATGAAAGCTAACAAGCTGGGGCTAAAAATGGAGAGAGGCTCACTTTGAAGTGTCTGGAAAATTTACAAATGGCCTCTTGTTCAGTAAAGGAGACTGAAAAACCAGTTTGTTTAAATTAATGCTAGGAGAACAAAGGAGACTAGAGCTGGAGTTATGAGCTGTTATGATCCAATCTTCTTTCTAAGGGCCAAGTGAAAATGGAAATGATAACTCCACCTTGTAAACTTCAGCTAGAACTCAACCTAAGGACTCACGGTATAGAAAGGAAGTTCTTCTCTATTACCCAACTTTAAATTTAGGAATGGAAATGTACAGTGTAGAAGTCGTCTCTTGCGCATCCTTTTGCATATTTGCATGGGCTGATGTTTCCTATTTTCTGCTACAGGCATCCGTGGGACAAACAGCACGGAACAACACACGCATGTATGCTTTGTAACTTGAAGTTGGTGAAGAACAGGGTTGATTAAGCCCAGTTCCACAGACTTAACATGCAGACACCTCATACCCACCCTTAACCATCTCATCTGATGAGCTAACACAAGATAGCTCACTTTTGACAAGTTGACCAAAACAGAGTGTCAACCTTTAGCCTCATTTATCTGTTCTCTGGGGCACTGCCAGTGCCCTCCAGTTTCATCTTGACCCTGTGTCTTCCCACTGTCGTCAAGTAAAACTGCTAATGAGAATGGCGCCATACTGAGGCCTGCCCCACCTACTTCTGCTGCTGCTGTTGGTTGGTCAAACTAGTGTAAGTTTACGGCAGAATATGTAGAGTTGGTGGGTGCTGGGGTGCACTCCACAAACAGCACACAGGTAGCTTCCAGGGGCTTGCAGGAATATGAGGGCAGCAGGCATGCTTCTAGAACCGTAGTGTATTTGTGATGAGATGAACTGATTGAAAGAAGAAAATGCTTTATAATGACAAACCTCAACTCCAGCAGTGCTGAACAATCCCAAGGAACTCGCAACTGTCACAATATGACCATGATTAATCTCCAGCATGGTAGGAAGAAAAGCCTTAGTGGTCTGAAAGAAAAGGAAGATGTAAGCTTCAGAACTGACCTATGGATTTCACCTAAAAAACAAAAAAACAATGAAACCAAACCCAAACCTCACCAACTCAAGATCATGAAGCAAAGTTTTATCCATATAATGCTACATTCCCCAATTTGTTTTAAAATATTTCACATTTATCAAAAACAGAAGATCCCTGAAGCGTCCTGGTTCACTTAGCACCGTGTCATCAGCATGGCAGGCCTATTACAAGCCGTGACCCACAAGACTGTAACACAAGCGCTTTCGGGGACCATGTCCAGAGATGAAAAGAAAGCCATTAGGAGAAGGCTCTTTATCACCTTTCAAGTGAGTTATCTGCTAATCTAAACTACTCCTGGGTCAGAGATCTTTTCATGCTTGTGACAGTTGAGTGCAGCATCTCCTGGTCTGGGAGGGACCTCCCGCTGCCCACAAATAGGAGGCTCCGTAATGTTTGCCTCATGACTATGTCTACTCAGCAACAGACCCATGAAGGCTGAGATATTCCAGCAGCATCTTCAAACATCCAAGCTGTATTATCAGAGTCTACTCACAGGAGGCAAAGTATTTTAGGTGTAAAGAAAGGGGGTAAAAGTACAGAATAGTTTTAACGAAAACTTTACATGACAACAGCTCATGGCATCTGACCAAGCTCTGCTGTGGGGTTTCCTGGGGAGTGTCTTTCCCGTGGAGGCAGGTGACCAGCCCTAGGGGGACACAGCATGTGGACCCAGAGGGCAGGGCAGTGGATCCAGAGGTGGCATCCATTTCTCAGTTCACGAAACTTCTCTTTTCCCTCTAGCTTTCATGCCTTCAAGACACAAAGCTGTAATTTTTCTTTTTTTAAATTACTTCAAATTGCTTAAAATAATCTATTAACTACTCCACTAGGCACCCAACAGTTTTATAACCTGCTTCCTAAAAGAAAGCAGCAAAGAGCAATCCATCTACTGCTGAGTTATATCCCACTGCCAACACAGCTTCCCATGATTTATGAAGTTAAAAAAAAGCCCAAACACTACCCAGTGGACTTAAAGAAGAGCTGCATTCCCCCCTCAGAGGATTTCCCGATTAAGACATCACTGAATTTTTGCACACGTATTTGATTTGCTCTGATAACTTTTGTGTGGACAAGATCAAACAGTCATTCCATTAATTTTGAAGTTTTTTCCATGTTCCAATCCGTGATGCATTCAGTTGTCAGATGAAATTTTGTGAAGCAGTCCAAGGTCTTCCCCAGTCTGACTCCTGATTATCATATAACCCCTCAGTCCCCACTTATATCCATTGTGGCTCTGTACTGTTGTTCCCTGAAAGTCATTCAGTCACATCCAACTCTTTGCAACTCCATGGACTATATAGTCCATGGAATTCTCCAGGCCACAATACTGGAGTGGGTAGCCTTTTCCTTCTCCAGGGGATCTTCCCAACCCAAGGATCGAACCCAGGTCTCCCTCACTGCAGGCAGATCTTTACCAGCTGAGCCACAGGGAAGACCAAGAATACTGGAGTGGGTAGCCTATTCCTTCTCCAGCGGATCTTCCCAACCCAGGAATTGAAGTAGGGTCTCCTGCATTGCAGGCAGATTCTTTATCAACTGAGCTACTAGGGAAGCCTGGGGTCATGCTTAGTCTCATCTGTACAGTTTTACCCATGAACTCAACTCTTCTCTGACAATCTGCCCCCAAAGTCTTCTTATATAACTCAAAGTGTAATATCAATCACATATTTACATAGCCTCTCACACTTTTCAAAGTGTTTTATGTTAATTATGTCACCAGAGCCCCTTAAAAATTCTCTAACACAGGTACTTAAGAGTGTTGTCTTTAATGTTATTCCATTCACCTTGACTTTGTCCATATAACCAGTATCATTCATTGTGACACATAATTATATGTTCTGTGGTAATTTGGGTTTTTTTTTTTATTGTTTCAGTTTACAGCACCTACAAACTCTAGGCTTTATAACTTGTATATGAGCACTATATCACAGAATTACAATAAAGTAACATCACAGAGAAACTTATCTATGTCAATCTAAACTAAAAACACATCCTTCAGTACTCATGCCTATGAGTATTCTTTTAAATATCTATTATAATAAATTGTTTCTAGATTAGCTCAAAAGTATAGTCTTGACATTATCTAGAGATCACTCCTGAGTATTAATAGTTTCCCTCGTCTTGGAAGAGAAGGATAGATTTAGCATGAAGGTCCTATTTTTAAGTTAAGAAATTAGAAGGACTTGAGAGTAAATCCTAAGCAATTTCATACAGTACAGAATACTAGCAGGAATTTGCTATGTGGTTATGACAAATCCAAACTGCTGACCGTGGTCATCCCTACCCTGCGTCCATGCTAACTCTACCAAGTGGCCAGCCCTTCCCAGAAATCCAGATGCCTAGTGGGCTGGCTCTAACGACTTCTCCATGTTTATGCTCCATGTTGGTGCCTGTAGGTATTAAAGGACTAATCCATATCCCAGCACGTATAAGGCAGGTAACTGTTTTAAGTTCCTCACGGTTTTTAATTCCTTGCAAGGTTCTAAAACGGATTCACGTCCCCTCTAGCCCTGCTGGAATTAACTTATTCCTTCAACCGGTATTTCTTGAACACCTACTACATGCAGGATCTGATTACAATCTGGCCAAGCAATGATGGGGAACACGTGAGCAGGTCTCATTCCTGTCTCTAAGCAGATTTTTATATTCAGGTGGCGCCAGTGGTAAAGAACCTGCCTGCCAATGCAAGAGACAGAGGAGATGTGGGTTTGATCCCTGGGCTGGAAAGGTCCCCTGGAGAAGGGAATGGCAACTCACTCCACTATTCTTGCCTGGAGAATCCCATGAACAGAGGAGCCTGACAGGTTTCAGTCCATGGGGTTGCAAAATAGTCAGACATGACTGAAGCAACTTGGCATACTCACCAGCACCAAACTGTGTTACGTCAGTACAACAAATAGAAAACAGTTCTGGTTTATCCTTCACAAAAGCAGCACGCTGCAGCTGCATATTCTAAAAAGTCTGATTTGAACCTGCTTCCCCTCTCACCCCACAAAGTAGTGTGGAGGGACATTTAAGCTGCTGGGTTTGTGCTTAAAGGAAATAAGAAAAAATAACAAGAGAAACAAAAGGATCCAAATATAGCTATGTGACTGAAGTCTTTCCCAACTGTGTGCTGTAAACATATTTTTTAGGGAAACAGGCTTCATTTTAAGTAGCTAGTAAAGTGTGACATAGGTTTGTTTGTTTCAGTATGAAGCTTTCTTTAGAGGGAGGGGTTGATTTTTTTTTTTTTAAAGGGGTGTGGCAAGTCAAAGATTCTTGTAAAATATGTGACTTCTTTTCCCCATCCAGGGACAAATTTGGCCTTCTGTAGAAATAAAACCCAGTGTGTCATTATGCTTTCTATCTTCCAAGGCAAAGGCCTATGTTCATCTAGAAAGGCTCACTACTTACAGGTCTAACACAGTTACTACAACTCCTAGCAGACCAGGGACACCACACCAGGCGCTAGGAAACTGAGGGGAAGTGAGCCATTCAGGTCGGGTGGCCTTGGGATCCCGACTGATTGCCTTCCAAAGCTGGCGGCCACCACTCAGCTCCTCCTGGGTGCCGAGCGGAGGCAAGCCTGGGGGAAAAGCTTTCATACTGGGGCCGCTCAGGTTTCTTTTTAAACCCAAGTTTGCACGGCTCAAGCTGGAGCCTGATCCACGTGACTGAGCACTGAGGCTGTTAATCATTTCCTTTGCTGCCTGAATGGAGGCAAGCAATTACTGCCCAGGCGTTCTTTCCACAACCAAACCCCTGCCTTGTGTCTGGGGCGCATTACCACATACGCTTTGATCAACACGAAGCCTTGTCCTTATGTTAGGAATAAAAAAAAAGGCTGTAAATGGGTGGCGAGAAAGCATCGTGTTTTCAGGAACTTTCCAGAGTAACCCGACAAGTTTTCCTTTCTAATTACTCTTGCCCTCGACAGTCTGGTGGGTGACATCTGAGATAGCACATCATATTCCGTCCCTGACACGGCTTGACAGCACAAAGAAACCTGGCACTTTGTAATGAATTACTAATGTGCACAAATATCGTAGCACACGTGAGAGGGGGACCAGCAAGAGGTGAAGTGCTAGTTGCCATGACACCAGTCAGTTCAAGCTCAGGTTCGTGATCTTCAACTTTGTCTCAGACTCGTTAGAAGAACATAAAGAGCAAATCTGCGGCTCACACCCAAAAGGTTTGAGTGTAAATTCACACACGGGCTGCCGACAGTGAATCTGAGAGGGGCAACTCAGAGAGCCTGCTGAACACCGCTGAAGGACAAATTATCAGGAGTTTATGACTAGTTTACCAGCTAGTCAAGGGATCTCTAAAGGAAGTACATTTCATCAGGTCCCAGTGGTAGCTGATAAGGTTAGCTTGATGCTTAGCCTAAGTCTGACAGTGCTGATGGGGATTTCAGGTCCTATTTGGTGGTGGTGGTATAATCGCTGAGTCTCTTTGCAATCCTATGGACTGTAGCTGGCCAGGCTCTTCTTCCAAGGGATTTCCCAGGCAAGAAATACTGGAGTGGTTTGCTGTTTCTCTTCCCCATTCAGGGACTGAACCTGGGTCTCCTGCACTGTAGACAGATTCTTTACTGACTGAGCCGCCAGGGAAGCCTGCACTCCAAGATCAGTCCTCTTATTCGAATGTCTGAGACACAGGGGGGGGACATCTAGTTTGTCATCAGGAAAACGGAGTTGACTCTTGATCGGGGCAGGGGTCGAGGGCTGAGTCAGCCACCAGTATATACCAATTTGTATGTTCAGTGAGACAATTTAGAGTTGGAAGGGACCCAGTGGGATTAGTTTATCTGCAAAAGAGAAAACCCTTTTAGTAATGGACTCTGGCTAAAAAGTGTGATAAGAGACTTTTGATTACCTGTGTTGAATTTTATCACAAGACTCCAATATCATAACCTGCAACTGGCTGACAGGGTTGCTATGTGACTAAAAAGAAAAGAAAAGAAAGGAGAAGGATATTCAAATGGACACTGACATTGCTATGAAAACATGCTTCGCAAGTTTAATATCTCCATAGCTCCTCAGGGTTCCTCTTCAAAGCATTGGGACCTTTTAAAGATAACTGTAAAGGTCATATTTATAATATAAACAAGAACTTCTTAAACAGAAGTGTGACTGGACATAGACATGACATGTCATATCTTGAGAAATCTTTTGAGTGTTAGGTTTACGCCAAATTAACTCCCAACAGTTCCAACCCTCCAGACCATTCTTGGTGCTCTTAATGACAGACTGCAATGCAGAGCCTGCAGCTGCACTGTCAGGACAAATTAACCTAAAGTTAAACAAAAGAGAATGTGAAGAAATGCGGTATCCGGCAAAGTCTGACTCGAGAAATTTCGAGATTGATGACATTTTAAAGGTATCGGTAGAACACTCAGAATGTGTTTTCCATGTTTGCAGGTTTCTCAGGGTTAATGGACACTACGGGAGGAGCACAGCTAACTCCTCACAGTAGGAAAAGGCGACATCCTCTATTTTTGTGCATTTGCTTACGGTCATGCGGTTAATTCAAGAAAAGGCATCTTAAAAAAAATCATTTTGAAGTTTTTCTCTCTCACCCGAATGTCCAAAAATAACACAGAAAACTTTCATTTCTAAGTGACGTTGCTCAGTCGTCTCTGACTCTTTTAGACTGTATGGACTGTGGCTCTCCAGGATCCTCCGTCCATGGGATTTTCCAGGCAAGAGTACTGGAGTGGGCTGCCCTTTCCTTCTCCAGAGGATTTTCCTGACCCAGGGATTGAACCCAGGGCTCCTGCATTATTGGCAGACGCTTTACCATCTGAGCTACCAGGGAAGTTCAGGTCTCCTTCATTCCTAAAGGGGACCAAAAATCATATTATGATGGGAAAAGGCTTAATGCCATCAGCACGTGTATTGGACAGTTTTCTGATGTATGTTTAAGGGTTTTCAGAATTTCCAAATAAGAGCAATATTTATGATTTGGAAAAAATGCAATAAAGAGTCTATTAAACAAGGAACATTTAACTGACAGGCTTGTGGTATCCCTCCGAACAGCTCAACGACCCTCCTTGGTGTTTTGCTATTTCTGCCTGTGTCGCTATGAGAGTTACTTGTCTTTATCAGAATCAAAGGGATGTACTGTTTATTTACAAGGCTAAAATGACATCTGGTGGCACATTCCTCTGAAAACTCAGTCACTGCTCCTGGAAAACTATGACTCGACACTACAAACTATTGAGGGTGCTGAAAGTGTAGGGAACTGGGTTTTAAAATATAGGGTAAATCATTACTGTGTTCAAAGATTAAAAAAGGGTGACGTGCTCCCAAGCTAATTTGGGAAAGGAACACATGCCTAAATTAATAATCTTAATCCTTTTGATTTAAGTATCTGTTTGATTTAGGTATCTGTTTAATCCATGTACTGACCACCAATGCTGTAAACTTCATTTTGGCCACAGTAACTTGAGAATTTTCATTACAAAATTATCTTCAATTAGGAAGTCAAACTCAAATCTGTATTTGCTAGCAATACACTGGCTTTCAGTACTTATTTGCAGTTGACAGCGTGCATGCTCATGTTCAGTTGTGTCTGAATCTCTGTGACCCCATGGATTGCAGACCATCAGGCTCCTCTGTCCTTGAAATTTTCCAGGCAAGAATACTGGAGTGGGTTGCCACTTCCTTCTCCAGGGAGTCTTTCTGACCCAGGGATCGAACCTGTGTCTAGTGTCTCCTGCACTGGCAGGCGGGTTCTGTACCACTGTGCCATCTAGGAATCCAACACACATTCAGAAATTCATGTAATGCGATGACAGCCCTTTTTTCCCTTTCCTGTTCGGATATGTTTGTAGAGACAAGATGTCCTGACAAACTGTGCAATAGAGTCTCAAAGATACTGAAAGCTGGAATGAGTATCAGACTTAAGATGTACATCAAAGTCTCTATGTGCTTGATATAAAATATTCTCTCTTTAGCTGTAGAGAATATGTCATAATCATCAAATTCCTATCAATGTTACATCTACTGTCCTTTTTCTGATTATTCTGAGCCCACAGGGATTGGTTTAACATTTAGAGGCGTCAGCAGTTAATACTTAACACACATGCACGAGTCTACTCCTGCAGTTGCCCTGCAACCGAGAAGCTAATAAAAGAGCTGGGCTTTTCAAAGGAACACCTAGATGATGACACCACTAGTTATTCAGCAAAAATAAATGCTTCATTAACTTGCCTTCCCACTGTTAAAACATAGGATGGATCTAGCTTGAGGCAGGGATTCGAATATCAACATTCCCTGACACTTCAGAGTTCACTGTGCAGAAATGCCAGAAAGGAAAGGACTTAAAAACTCAATGTGTCTGGAAAGTACACTGGTCTTTACTGTCCAGAGATCACATAGTTCTGACTGTCAATCACTTAACCTTCCTTGTTAATTGATCTCTCTTGGCTTAACTCATTTGGGAGACAAAAAGGAGATAGCCAAGATTTCTTAGCTCAAAAGTGTGACGACAGCTTACATCCAATCATTCGTTCTTTGATTCCCACCACGTGTTCAATACACAAGTCTTAACATGAGGTATTACTTGCCTAAGACTCTCATAAATGACTCAGTAAGGTATCAACTCCATTAGCGCAGTTGCCAATCTGGTGAGCAATAAAAATATCTGTTCATTAAACATTTATACGTTGTCATGACTGTGCCTTTTACAGTAAGATAATTTGAATCCATGCCTCTTACCTAGTAAAAAAAAATTACAATCATTTTTCTGTCTTTCACTTGAGTCCACAGAAGCCCAGTGTGTTAAAAGAAACGATGAAAAAAAAAAAAAAAGAGGGAGATAATGAATGCTGCCCACTGGTTCTGAAATGCTACATTCCCTGACCCTCCCCCAGCTGAATCCTAGATGATCAAAGGAGTGTGCCATGAGCTCCAGCTCGGGCCCTTTCCCCGATTTAATAACTCTTTATAGAACAGTGAAAATCGCCTGAAAAATTGCAAATAGTCTGCTAACAACAGGTTGTCATTAATCCCTCTGCTTTGCTTTCACATCACCGAAAGTGTAATAAGGACAGATCTTCCCAAGGGCAGGGGCTTCAGTTCTGTTCCAGAGACTGGTAACCACTTCCAGGAGGCACATCCACAGGCACAAGGGCTCAGCCACTGCCCAGGTGGCAGGTCGCCCCCACCCCACCCCTGCCCCCCAACCACAGCCCAGCAAGGCCCCCATGGTCACCTCCTGTCATCTCTTGTACTTCATATGTGCAGAGTTCACATTCTTCTCTACCTTCTAGGGTGCTTATTGTAGGAGTCTTTATAGAAAATCAAATCTTTGCCTAAATGCAAGGTACATCTCATCAAGAGCTTACTCCTGAGAACTTTCTGTATTCTTAGGCATGCACTGTAACAATTTAGAACTCACTCACTGTGTATGAGGGTCTATGAGGTACCTGTATTGTGCTGCTGCTGCTGCTAAGTTGCTTCAGTCGTGTCCGACTCTGTGCGATCCCATAGATGGCAGCCCACCAGGCTCCCCCATCCCTGGGATTCTCCAGGCAAGAGTACTACTGTACTGTGCTAGGCATTGTTTAAAAACTCTTTGCAATCGCATGGACTGTAACCTGCCAGACTCCTCTGCCCATGGGATTTACTAGGCAAGAATCCTGGAGTGGGTTGCCATCTCCTCCCCCAGGGGATCTTGCTAACCCAGGGATCAAGCCCACACATCTTCTGCACTGGCAGGCAGATTCTTTACCATTGAGCCACCTGGGAAGCCCTTCTGAAAGAAACTTAAGGATTGTAAAAGCCATGTTTTCTAGAAATCAATTCTCAAACTACAAAGCTATACACTGGAATCATCTGGGGAAGTGTCTTCTGATGCTGGGCACACCCCGGAGCAGCTATAACCCGGAGGGAGTCCAGCACTGGAGTCAACGTTCCCCAGGTGACTCTTGTGCAGCTGCATTTGAAAGCCTGAGAAGAGAGTCATCTTGCCCTCAGCACCACCGACATTTTGTGCTGGATAATTTTATACTGTGGGAGGGCTGTCTTGTGCATTGTAGGATGTTAAGCAGTATCTCCGGCCTCTACCCACTAGATGCCAGAAATAACCCCACCAGTTCTGACCCAGGAAAATGTCTTTAGATGTGGCCAAATGCCCCTGGGGAGGAAGAGTCCCCATGAGAACCACTCTTTAGAAGGAATATGCACATTAGTAAATTAGGTTCCATGTGGTCCAGTGATGAGTTTTCTGAGCTCTAATTCTCATATTGTCATCACATTTTCTAGCTTTGGAAGACATTCTAGACTTTAAAAAAAAACCCACAACTTAAATTCATGACTTATATTCAATTTACTTGTTGATTGGGTTAGGCTCAAAAGCCCATTCTTTTTAGTTTACATGTCAAAACCTTCAAATCATGACTCTAGCACTCACTTCAGAAATACTGTTGAAGGTAAATACTGCTGACAATTTGCAGGGACCAGGAGTGGAGGAGGGGGATGCACAAGAGGCCTCTGCCCTCCTGCAACTTGTTTTCAGATAGTTGAAACATAGCTCTTCATGTGAAACTCCATCCTGCGCACAGCAACCAAGGGGAGGAGTGGGCAAGAGAGCATCTTTAACAATGGCCTGGAACCACAAAAACAAAACAAACAAAATCCTAGACAAGGATGGACCCCAGAGTCCATGGTCTGGCATTTTTCTAGTCTACAAAATTCCTAAAGGACTAACTACCTCTGGGGAAAAAACATGCAGAGACTACTGAGAAAGTGGGAATGGAAATACATGCTCAAGAGCAGTTCCTCCACCAACTGTGGTGTGCACAAGAACCACCTGGCATCTAAATCAAGTACAGACCCTGACCCAGGAGGTCTGGGAGAGGCCTAAGTTTCCTAATGTGCAGTCTGGCAGGTAACACTACTGCTCTGGACCACAGGCTGAGCAGAAGGTTGCAGTGTGAGCCAGCTAATGTCTACTCCAAACGTTAAGTGGCTTCAAATCGATTTCTCCTAGAAATTCAACAACAAAGGCAGACTAACTTCTCTGCCCTCTCTCCTACCTGTGTTCTCTGAACCAGAGTATCTGGGCTTGAGAGGTCCCATTCTCCACTCCACACATCCTTTCCCCAATAATGTTTTGTCAGACAAACATCAGTTCAAACTGATGTCAAGAGCCCTAGGAGATTTGTATGGCCGACGATGGGAGTTTATAGGCTGACTGTTTATGTATTTGCCTTGGTTCCATTTTAGCACCAGCAAGCCCCTCTGCCGTGGTTTGAATGCTTGTGCCCCTCCAAAATTCATGCTGAAACCTAATGCCCAATGTGATGTTTCTGGGTCATGAAGGTAGGGCCCTCATGAATGGGATATGTGCCCTTGTAAAAGAGACCCTTCCCCCTTCCACCATGTGAAGATACAGCAAAGATAGCTGTCTAGAAACCAGGGAATGGGTCCTCAGCAGACAACCCATCTCCCAGAGCCTTGACTTTGACCTCGTCCAGCCTCCAGAACTGTAAGCAAAAAATTCCTGTTGTTTATATGCCCCTCAGTCCATGGTACTCTGCTCAAGCTGCCCAAATGGACTAAGACACCCCCATCCGCATTAGAACAAGCTCTCAAAAAGAGATCCAGAAGATTTCAAATCCTTTCCCTTTATTTACAAAGCTTTGATGGCTTAGTTTTCAAGGCAAGGAATTTAGACCTTTTCAGCCTTAGTATTCATCTTTAAAAATTTTCCACATTTATCTTTGAGGTTTTCATGCTTCGATTAGCCTATGAGAAAACCCTAATAGGAAAAGAACTATTCCTTTAAAAATCAGATGGTTAGTCCACAAGTTGGGACACTATCAGCTGGCCAAAGCTGCACAATTTTGAGAATCCATGATTACATTTTCTAAGCAAAGCTCGTGGAGTTATCTGGAATACTGATCTCATAAGATTATTATATAACAGAATAAAGGTTTTACATTTTCAAGGAGATAAGCCTAGAACAAACCAACAAAAACCAAAACTCAAATCACACTGTTATTGACATTTCAGTACCAACTATTTACAGAACTTTGTTCAGCCGGTCCGTCTAGAACAGCCCTTTTTATTCATTAGTTTCTGTGTCTCTGTCAGTGCTGACCTGCAAATTAGGAAGAGAAGGAAGCTGGGTGGCTAAGGATATTCCACACTTTCCTCAATGAAGTAACCACCTCAGCTACAGACCACAGAAAATTATAGAAAAACACATGAATTGGGCTTTGGTAATAAAATTGTAGTGTGGTACTGGTTCTTTATAATTTTACATGCTTATCTAATTATGGAGCAGACTTTTGGGGGCATTAAGTTAGGCTTAATTAGTCATTGCTAAACTAACCATGCTAATTAAAAAAAGAACATTTGAAGGTGTATTCATACATTATACCACAAGGCACAAGCATAAGCGACTCACAGGAGAATTTACCTTGGAACATATGGCCTGGAGAAGTATCTGCAGAGCTTCTACACTAAGGTTCTGGGCTTCCCTAGTGGCTTAGACAGATGGTAAAGAATCTGCTTGCAATGTGGGAAGACCTTGGTTCGACCCCTGGGTCAGGAAGGATCCCCTGGAGAAGGGAATGGATATACTCCAGTATTGTTGCCTGGAGAATTCCATGGACAGAGAAGTCTGATGAGCACAGTCCGTGGGGTCGCAAAGAGCCTGACACGACTGAGTGCTTACACACAAACTAAGGTCCTAGGCTGAGGGTCTAGGTCCTAGATTCTTCCTTCCCCAGTGGAGCCCTTAGGCAAGTCCCATAGCCTCTTTCGGCTTGTCTCCTCATCCATAAAAATGGGGATAATGGCTCTACTTAATTGAGAGTTGCTGTGAGGAGCAAATGAGAGAAGAGCATTCATGAAAGGGCTTTGTAAAATGTTAAGTGCTATATAAAAGTACAATAAATGCACCCAAGCAAGGCTAATCAAGCATATATTTATGGGTTACTTGGGTTAGAAGTGCTATCTATTTTTGGTTATGCTGTTTCTTCAAGTTCCTGCCCGTTCCAGGTTCTTACCATGTATGGTTCCCAGGCTCCCTGCCCTCCGGGCAGTGTCAGACCACACTTCCGGCAAAAACCCAGGACCGGACCACCAGAAATGGTCTCACACGCCCGGGGCTGACAGCTGCCTGCCCTCTTCCTCCAGAATCCTGGGCGATGCTCAGGAACCACATGCACTTTCCAGTAACACCTCTTCTCTTCCTCCAGAATCCTGAGAGATGCTCAGAAACAACACTTTTCAGTAACACCTCTTCTCTAATCCTTTTCTTCAGTTCTGTTCTAGGGGACAGTTCTGTTCAGTTCTGTTTTGCGTTTCAAAACACAAATGACACTGCTTGATGAAGGAGAGTCCAGCAAATATAAAAATACTAAAAGTCAGTCCTGAACTATTTAACAATAATTTATTAGACCTGAAGTTTCTCTTTCCAGAGAGATTACAGAACTATCCTTATTTAAAAGATCCTTGAGAAATCAGTAGGGGGCAGTATGTTAATTACAATTTGCAGGTGGGAAAAAATTCAGGCTTTGAATTTGAAGTTTTCACTTGTCCTCAAGCTACCCATGTGCTTACATAAGTTACACCACAAATATTTTCCCAGTTACACTGATTTGGGAAGTGTTATTTTGAGCCTCATTGTTTAGAGTAACACTGAGAAGCGAACCGTGTTAATATTCAGCAATTCCAGTACTAAGCCATTTGAAGGCAAGGCAGGAAACTCACATTTTTATGCAAGTGGCAAATGAGAGAGAAACGCTTTGGTTTCCACAAGCCCCCCCACAATGCCAGTGTTTCCAATTTTAACACTACTGCCACCTTTCACACATCTTTGTGGGATCTTTGGAAGTTTCACCGACCAAGTCATGTTGTGTTTCCAAATGTGAATTCACTGTAAGTGGCATGTCAGTTGGGCTCGTTTGACAGCACTCAAGTTTGCGGCGGTAATTGCCCTTCCTTGTTCAATATTCTAGCAGCATTTGCTGCCGTGTTGGAAGTCTTATCATCATTATGAGAGGATATTCTTTTTTCTTTTTTCTCCCTGTGGTTCACTTAATTTTAGCTTCAGAGCGTTTAGGAAAATGGTCCCTGACAGGTGTGAACTTGAGTTTTGAGGGACTTGACAAATAAAGCGAAAAAGAAGAAACAGCTCGGGAGCAGGCCATGCTGGATAAGAGCAAGTAAAAGACATTGGCATCCTTTTGTCAGAAGGCATGCCTGCAGTGCTGTGATGGTGTAAGCCTGTGTAAACCCAGAGGTCCAGGTGATGGGAACTGGCTGGCCAGGTGTGGCAGGGTCCTAAGGCCATGCTCTGACAAAAATTACTCTAAACAGTGGTGTCTGATCAGGGTTAGACCACAATCTGGGAGGTTCTCTAAGACAGCCCTATCATGGGGCCCAGCTGTATGCTTTACCTGTCTACTGCATATTTCCAAAGAAAGAATTGAAAGATTCCATCCTCTGAATAACTTTCTGGTTATGCTTACAAGGGGTTTTTGCCTAGGTCAGTTGATAGAACTTTAAGAAGGGGTTAGTTCTTTGAATAGCCAACTACAACAGTAACTTCTGAGATAAGAAATCACTAATTAAACCAAGAGAGATTAACACATTTTAATCCGATCCCTGGAGTTACAGGCTCAAAACACTGGATTTAACCCCTTCAGCTGAGACAGGGAACAGGTCTCATTTCTTAAGGACTCTCAAGAGTTTGTCACACTCCAGAGATGAACGACAAAAGGCCCTTTATCTTGGAACAACTAGTGGCTCTGTGTGGGGAAGGAAGACATAAATTCACCCTGCCAGGACACCCCCTAGTGGAATTTCAGCATAGTACAATTTGGGGGTCCAAAACCATCCCCGGTGTTTTGGACTTAACACAGCCTCTGGAGCACTTTTCCAAGTCCAGAGGCTGTAGCTGCACCATCCACGGTCAGGAGCCTTCTTCCTCACTGAGCACTCCCACACAAGCGCACAAACCACACACGTCATCTCTCCATCCAGTCACACAGGCAGATAGCCGGATTAGGCAGAGACAAGTTGCCTACTTATCATCATTTCAGTTTCTGAAAGAACTAGAACAAGAATTTTTGATGAATCCACTATTAATATTCCTTAACTCAAGGGAAAAAAAAACATTTAAAGAAGGGCTTCCTACTTAAAAAATATTATTCCCCCTCCCTATTGAGGGTATTAAACTGCTTGGAAGGAGTTTTCCAATTGTCACATCTTACGTATGTTCAAATTACTCAAGTCAATTCACTAGAATTTGCCAAAGATCCTGAAAATCTGAAAAATGGTTAAGGTAAAGATAAATGTTGCTTTCAAACTGTGGTACTGGAGAAGACTCTTGAAAGTTCCTCGGACTGCAAGGAGATCAAACCAGTCAATC
The DNA here is from genome assembly GCA_006408695.1 of Aepyceros melampus. Taxonomy (NCBI): domain Eukaryota; kingdom Metazoa; phylum Chordata; class Mammalia; order Artiodactyla; family Bovidae; genus Aepyceros; species Aepyceros melampus. The sequence continues at coordinate 27,221 of SJXQ01001234.1, forward strand.
CTAAAGGAAATCAATCCTGAATATTCACTGGAAGGACTGATGCTGAAGCTGAAGCTCCAATACTTTGGCCGCCTGATACGAAGAGCTGACTCATTGGAAAAGATCCTGAACCCTGATGCTGGGAAAGACTGAAGGCAGGAGGAGAATGGGGTGACAGAGGATGAGATGGTTGGATGGCATCATCGACTCAATGGACATTAAGCAAGCTCAATGTCTGAGCTTGAGTCTGAGCAAGCTCCAGGAAATAGTGAAGGACAGGGAAGCCTGGCAAGCTGCAGTCCACGGGGTCCCAAAGAGTTGAAGACAACGCAGTGACTGACAACAAAAGACAAACGTAGAAGAGAATACACTGAGAATGTGAGCAGCTAAGCATTTAAGCACAGGGTCTGCAGCCATCCTCTGGGCCACGGTGACCTGATCTTGCAGCCAATCGGACGGCTGAGGACTGTGCCAGGTGCTCCCCACTCAGCCTTTCTGAAAAAGCTATCCGGCAGCGTCAGCATTAGTGCAGGTTAACGAATGCTGCCACTTTGACGTGCCCTGTAGGTTAATGTCTACTTGGGCAGATACTGGATAAAGCCCTGGATGTAGAAATAATGAAGGAAAAAAGAACATCAATTTTGCTTCCAAAAATCAAGATAAACAGCACATAATCAAACAAGGGAGTGCCATTCCCTGAAGAAGGAACAGGCAACTATTCTATTCCACAAGGACTGCCCCTTTGGTGTATCAAGACACTATGAAGTCAATGTGAAAAGACTTCAAATGTGTTTGTTTTTCTTTCTCAGGAGTAGTGATACATTTTGTCTAAACTATTCAACTTTTGTCCCCCAGGAAGATGGGACCCAAATGGTAGGAGAGGTGAGTGTGCCGGCCCCTTCAGGCCCAGTGAGGCGATGGGCTTGGCAGGCAGGTGGAAATCGGCTTTGGAAGGCTGGAGCTGCCACGCTAACGAGCCTGGACTTCACGCTGTGAACAATATGGTCACGCAAGGGCTTGGGGTAAGGTTCTAGTCAGCATAATCTTTAAGTAGGCATACAACCAATTCAAGTCTGCTTAGGTACCCTGAGGTTGGTGAACAAAGGCTGGAAACAGGGAGAGAAGTTCACAGATTCTTTGCAGAGACCAGGCAAGAGGTGACGGAAGCACAGAGGAGGATGCAGGAATGGAAAGGAGGGGATCAAAGTACACGGTAGCAACAGAAGAGTCAGGCTTTGGTGACCCACAAGTGTGTGCAGGATGGAGGATTAAAGACATTGCTGATGTTTGCAGGCCTGGCATCTGCTACACACCAGGGGATTCAAGACGGGGCAAAGAGGAATCACTTTCCGTTTTCAGATTTCTGGTTTTAGGGAATGCGTGGAAGAGCCAAGACAGTTTTACGAACTTGGGAAATCTCAGAAATCACAGTCAAAGCCACTGAAATAAAGAGACTACCTAGCTTGAGGAGCACAGTGAGAAGCGGTCTGAGCATGCCATACTAGACAGCCCTCAGATCTTGGAGGCAAGGAGAAGAGAGAACTGGGAAGATGAGAGGAGAAGCAGGAGAAAGTGGGCTTATCATGGCAACTAGAGCGCCAGCATCTCAAAGAGATGCTTGACAGGCTCACTTTCTGTAGAAAGGTCATGCCACACACTGGATATGGCCATTAAATAAGCCCCTGACATTTTCTCATATGACATTGGTTACTTGGCAATACTTTCTAAACAACTGAGATAACCAGATTACAACATATAGCAAAGGTGCTGGGAAGATTTTTGTAGGATGGTTCCCTGCTCACACCGGTTATTTGTCATGTCATAGATGTTTATTTCTAGTAGCACCAGATTTGGGTCCAGCATGTAATAATACAGACACTTGAAGCTCAATGAGCACGTGATCTTATTTTATGTTAGGAAAGAAGGCTATGAAATGACCCTGATAGGAATGTAAGAGTTCCAGGTACCCAAGCAGTTGCTATCTAGAGACATTTTACTCGGTTTTTAACTGTGACCATGAGAATTAGTAACATAAAATATGCTGACCCTATGTCAGTTTACAATTCGGTCCAAGACACAAAAAGTTTATTGCAGAAGCTCAAAACATTTGATTTTTATGCATATGAATTTATTTAATAACAAAAGCCAGCTTTAGTACAGACCTGAAAATACATCCCGACTTTCACATTTTTAGTCGCTGTCCTAAGACAGGAAAACAATACTCTATAAAATATTTACCCTAAGAATTCTTACTATTACATTTTGGAGGAGGAAGTATCAGCTACACAGTTTTATAAGAATACTTCAGAAGTGATTTTTTAAAAAAAAATTCTAAATCCAAGAAGCCACGAACAAAACTAGATTTCTCTAACCAGAGGACGGAGAATATTTGAGAGTATTCGAGATTAAAAACCAATAAATCACGTAAGAACTTAAACATGAATGATTAGGAACCATTCATGAGATATTAGGTACAACCATAGCACTAATGTCTTTAAGTGCTACATTACTCAGATCTAGCTGGTGGGCTTTTACTTTTCCTGGATGGATTTTAACTAAATAGACTTTAGACACTTGGATATAGATAAATGCCCAATTCAGTAATTAGTATTTTAAAACTGTGAAACCTTTTAAGTTAAGTGGTCTATTAATTAACTACCAATTATCTTGTCTGACTATCATATCAATAGAAGTAAATTACCGACTAGCAATTTGACAGATTTAGCCCTTTACCATGCAAAATTTCTTTAGAACATAAAAAGGTCTGGAGTTAAATGCTTTTGCTTCCCCCTTTTGGTTAATCGGGGATCAATTTGCTGCTCATGTATAAAAGCCAATGCAGCTCTTTGGTCAAAAAGGACCAACAGATAAATTCTGTCCTTTAGAAATGACAAGTTACGATTTTGTTTTTCTTTTAAAGATTCCCTTTAAAAATAACAAGTGAAGCAAAATAAAATAATATGTTTTTTGGGGAAACATGGGTTTATAGCTCCTATGTGGAGGCCAGTTCTCCATATTTCAAAGGATACTAGAGAAGTATTTTCAAGTTTTTGCCTCTTACCCAGATACAGAGTGAGTCTGAATAGATGGTTTCTTTGATTTATGCCAAAAGTCAAGAGAACTGTATTGCACATTCCCACGTTCTTGTCCTAACTGAACGCTGCACAACAGATCATGTTGATTAAAACCTACCCCCTAAATCTATTACTTCTTGACTGGTAACCAAGACAAGGTTCCGAGGAGAGCTGCTGGGCTAGAAGAACCCTGAGTATCATAGGTTTGTGAGCCCATGGACTGTAGCCCACCAGGCTCCTCTGTCCATGGGATTCTTCAGACAAGAATAGTGGAGTGGATGGCCATCCCCTGCTCCAGGGGATCTTCCTGACCCAGGGATCAAATCTGGGTTCCTGCATTGAAGGCAGATCTTTCACTGTCTAAGCCACCAGGAAAGCCCAGAGCAGACCAGAGGGCTGTGCAAAATAATGCTAAGTACTGCAAACACTTCTAATGGGTATGGAAATAGGACCGAGGCTGAGAAGCAAGAAAGGAATTGCATCACAGACTTAGAGAATGAACTTATGGTTGCCAGGGAAGGGAGGGAAGGATGGGGGAAAGGATAGTTAAGGAGTACGGGATGGACATGTACACACTGCTGTATTTAAAATGCAAAGCCAACAAGGACGTACTGTATAGCACACGGAACTCTGCTTAATGTAATGTGGCAGCTTGGATGGGAGGGGGTTTGGGGGAGAATGGATACATGTACATGTATGGCTGAGTCCCTTTGCAGTCCACGTGAAACTATCACAACCTTGTTAGTCGGCTACACTCCAATATAAAAGTTTAAAAAAAAAATCAAAAGAGAAACGAACCATGGCCAGAATCCTCTCCTTGAGGCTCAGCTAGAAACAGGAATGACTGCCATATATTCAAACTGAGCTGGTTTAAACTGATCTATTAACCACCAGCCTTGCACCAATGAGCAGAGTCAATATACTATAGGAAAAAGCAAGCTTACAGGTGGGCACGGAGAATGGAAAAGTTGTGGATGAGAACAAAAGGAGAGACACACGGTAACAAACATAAGATCCCTCACTTTGAGATCCTGTCAATCTTCCGCAGCTTGAATTAGTCCAACATAATGCCTACCTCTTGAAACTTCAGAAGCCAGACTCATGGGAGTGTTCTCTGAGTAGGTGATCTTCTAAATATTTAAGCAGAAGCCTAGCCTCTACTATCAAACATTTACTAAGTGACTAGTAGAAGAGTTCTGTCCCTGGCAGAGGAAAACAAACAGAGGTCCGTAACAAGTTGCCTTCAGACAGCTTGCCATCTACCTGGGGCTCCGGGGGCACAATGGATCAGGAGGTACCCCAGAAAGCACACAGCAGGCACAAAGGACGAGGATGACAACAAACACCGCGAGAATCAACAGAAAGAGGTCAGGTATTCAACTGCAGCTTCATCAGAAAACAAAGGGTTGGACAAGGTGGTCTCTAAGGATCCTTGTGGCTCCGACACATCAAAGCATGAGAAAAGGGCCAGAGTGAGGATGCAGGTCATAGGAAGAACCTGAGCCAGCTCTGAAAAGACATATGGAGCGGAGCAGAGGGCCTTCTAGGCCGGGGGAGGGGTACAAGGGGTGGTTTGAAATCGGAGCACCTACAGTGAACGTCTACGTGGTTTCCAGTTCACTACCTATGACTGTAGAGCTGGGTCAGGATCAACACACTGCTGATCATGTTATGAACACAGACATCAACTGCTACGTAAAAAGCCTGGCTCAAGGTGACCTGTTCCAATCACTGAACGAGTCTTGGCTCAGATGATCCATTCGTTAAAATGTATGGGGCATACCTTTCCCCACCCCGATGCAGTAAAAAGACACTGCGCTAGGTATCTTTTTCTGGAAGGAAAGCAGCATGTGGCAGTGCATGTTGGAATAGTCACCATGCACATGTTCCCCTAAGGGGACTACTGGAAGGGAAGCTGAATTCAGGTGGTTCTTAGACTCCTCGATGCTCTCCCCCCAAAGAAATCGCTATAAAATTATAGTAGGTCGTCTTTTAAATGTTGGCTTGCTAGATTTCTTCCTAAATGGTTTGTGAGTCTTGGCAAGAAGTCAGAAACTCCAACTCTTAAAATGAATTTTCTGACTCAATTTTGAAAATAAATTCTGAGGTTTAGATGCTTAAGGGAAAAACAGCTGGAGAATTCAGGAGCCTCCCATAGTTTAATATGAAGTGACGTCATTCCTGTCAAACCGTCCAAGAACTCCCTAAACTGTGCAGTTAAACAACACTGCCAAGCAAAGGAAGCACTCTGGGAAGGTGGTACGTTCCTCACTGGTAGAGAGACAGATTTGGTGCCACAAAAATTTCTCTGTCCAAACTTTAATTTCCTCCTTAGGTTAGAAAGTCTGTCAACTGATGTGCATTTTCAAAGCTGAGCTATGGATGTTTTATGCCTAAGACACTTGAATTGGCTCTCTTTTTATAGGATGCCTGACAAAAAGAAGCTTTCCTCTTATACAAGTATCTAACTTCAGATTGTACAGGGTTTTTCTAAAAATCTGGTTATGTGTGACATTGTACAATTCAGCAAAATAATCAAGCAGGGCAATTGGGCAAGGTGGTTAAACTTTAGAGTACTTTGTGAAGGTAAAGGTTCACAGTTTGGAAACCAGCATCGTCTCAGTCAGAGGTGACTGGGGAAAAAAAAAAACAAAACAATCCTGCTGTCCATGGTTCATAACTAGTCAACTGAAGGCTAGAGCTCTGAGAATGACAAACGGACTGAAATCAGATGCAGTTGCTAACGCAGCCTCATCCTCACCAGGCTTTAAATATGAAAACTACAGTCTACCTGCAATTTATGTACATCTTTTACTTCAAGTGGTGGCTCTTTGATTTACTCCAAATTATAAACACACAAGATTCCTGATTAACTGTGTTGCCAAGTTTATTCTCTTGCGCTGGCTTTTACCCACCTGATCACCTGCCCCCTGTTTCTGCGGCCCCCATGGCAACAGGATTTTTATTCAGTTTCCCACTCCCACTGTGCACCACACATACCCATCTACATGTGCACACATGGACACACAAAACACACTTGAAGCCCTCCAATCTGTATTTGGTAACCTTACACGCTTAAAACATAGGTATGAGTTAGCGTCTGTCATTTATATGTTCATTTTTAGAGCTTTGGAAATGATTTAAAGCTCACACTTGAATAGACAACATTAAAATAAGCTTCTGCGGGGGTCATAGAAATAGTTTACTGTTCAAGGAGCAACGTTTCAACGAGTACTTCTAAAGCCAGATTAAGTTTTTAAGCAGTTGCTAAAAAATTAATGAGGTTTAATGTGACCTATTTAGGAGAAACAGTTCTTTGTTGTGTTCTGTTAGAAGACTAATCCGCCTGTGAGACAACAAATAAACAAAAATCCTATTTCTTTATCCCTTCTTTATTGATCCCACCTGCCTACAAAAGTAAAGCAGGGTTAGAAGAGCATAAAGTGGGTCAAGAGTGTACAGTTAAGGGGAGAGCGTCACGCCTATCATTAGAAAAGGTCAGCTGGCAAACCGGGATTAGTTTTGCCCCCAGAGCAGAAGGCCTGCTCTCTCATCTATTTAGATGAGGTAATAGCTCTGCGATGACTGGAGGCTGAAATGGTTCAAGTCCCCGTTTTGCCAGGTCTCAACTCTCAACCCCTCTGTCCCCTACAGAGGAACTCTGTGGTCCTTTCAGAGTGACTTCTTAGAGATATATCTTCTAAGCTGAGAAAGTTCTGAGATAGGCCCCAATATGCCACAGACCCTGGGGATAGTCAATGGACGGTAAGTGGCTGCCAGGGTGGCCTGACCACTCCCACCGGACCACAGATGCTGATCTCAGAATCTTTGGCACTTTCTGAAATGTGGCTCAGCAGTAATTTGGAAGCCTAAACTCTGACTTTAGGAATTCATAAGAACAACTGATGTTTTACAAACTCAACAGAAAGTAAAATAAACAAACCCAGGGTTTTATACTCCCTCTTGTTATTTTTATGGCAATCTTTCAAACTAGTTCAAAATGTTCAGTCCTCTACCCTCTCCAGAAGTTCTGAATTGGGAGTAGGGGGTGGGGGTGGGGGAAACAATCATTTAATAGTAACCGGCATATGCTGTAATTCACCAGGGGGGGAAGAGAGAGTTGGAAGGAAGCTTTGTGGGTGAAAGAGTGCAGGTGGCTTTCAGACTGGTACTGAAGTCTCGCTCTTTCCCAACCTTCTTGCTGAGTAGGGCCCAATAATAAAAACAAGGATGTTTATATTTACCCAGAAGTGTGCGTGGCAATTGACCATCATGGTTCTCTCAATGAGCTCATCGGGACATTCCAGGAGGTGATGCCCAGACACCACGCCGGCATTATTGACCAGGACGGAGACCTCGCCAACTTCCTTCCGGACCCTTTCCGCTGTCAGGTAGACATTCTCCCTCTTTCCCACATCAAGGTGTAGGTAAAAACCTGCAAGTTACAGTGGGGCAGAATTTCTTCCTCACCATTCCCAGCTGTCCTCAGAAGTCCAGATGAAGGGAAAAAAATGGAACAGAGAAGGGACGGGAGTGGGGGTGCAAAACATGAGTCACGTGGCCATCAGTAGGACAAAGATCACACAAAACAAAAATACTACAGTGAGCTTCAAGTTTCTAACACCATAAGGCTTGCCAATGACTGCACTTACAGCTGCCTTCCTCCCTCTAGTCTGGGAATTACAGCAATTTACTGGATAACTTTGCTTAGGGGAAAATCATGTAATTGTGACCAGCCCAATACAAGTCAGACCTCATGGGATTGGCTTTCTGGAGCTAAAGACACCTGGAATGAACGGATCTCAGCCCAGAGAGTAACACCTCCTCCTCCCAAACACACACACACACACACACACACACACACACTCCTCTTTGGGGGGAACAGTGGTCAGAAGCAGCTCTTACTCTAGTCTGTCTGCGAGCCCCGAGGCTCACAAATCAAAACTGTAATTAATAATCTGAATTCAGCCAAAGTCCAGAAATGAACCGAATTTGTTATGACAAAGTGGGGATCACACTGGTTGGTCCTATCTGGAGTAGCTAAAACCCCCATGAAGCAGCCTTACATAAACCGAGTTGACAGGTAAACGTGCGATTTTCCTGTATAAGAACTCAATCTAAAAACCCGATCACTTCTCTGGAAAACAACCACAGGGAGCACAGAAATCTGTTTGCTACCCTCATACCAATGGAGATGTACCAGTTTTGACCTTTGGTTTTCTGACATAAAAGGTGCCAATAATTTTGGTGACAAAGGATCGATATCGGGGAGGGGTGGTGTCCCAAGTTAATCCTCCCAATATAATTCGGTGTTTTCTCTGGAAATGAAAAAATTGTCAAAAAGCAAGAGCCATTATCAAATCCAGACCGATACTTATGGTCGGTTATGTTTTCCACTTTGGCTTTTTTTTTTTTTTTTAAGTCTCAGACTCAGGTTAGTTATAAATACCCAGAAATGCAGATTTCCTAACGTTATCAAAGACATGGAATTAATTTTACAATAAGGCTTAAATCCTTCAAGCGTTTTCCCTTAAGAGGCCGGGTGTATTTCAATCGGGCTGAGTATGTAACTCAAGCACTGACTTAACATCTCCGGTGCAACAATGTTAATTATTTTCCCGTCGCTAAACTTATAGTGAAATCATCAATGCTGCCCTCGTCTCAGCCCTTCAGACCGCAGTAACTTACACGTATGTATCAATGAACGAGTCTGAGAACAACTTCCCAAAGACACTAGTTTCTCCTTCCCAAACGAGACTGAGACATCTCTTTAGGATTCAAACCGGGGGTCCCAAGTTCCCTCGCCCTGCTTAGACTCAGCCCACAGTCTTCCCCAAAGGGACTGGACCTCCGTTAAGACCGGGCTTTGGCACACTTTCTCCCTTCTGATACAGAAGGGCCCATGCCCCTGATCAGGGGGCAAATTCCACTCGCAGAAGCCTGAGCTGCAGGGGATAGGGTGCTCTTCCTCGAGAGCAGGATCGGCTGGGACCGTGGGGTTCCGGCGCCCTCGGGGGGAGGGCGCGGGGGTGGGAAGAGGCTTGACCCAACAATGCCGCGGGCGCCGGTCCGAGTTACCTTGCAGCGCCGCGGCGTCTGCCGCCTCCAGGTCGCGGTAGATGTGGCGCACCATGCCTGCCGTCTCCTCGTTGCTCTGGGTGTTGATGTCCCAGAGCACCAGCAGCGCCCGGCGCCGGGCGAACTCGAGCGCGAAGAGGCGGCCCAGGCCGCTGCCGGCGCCCGTAATGAGGCACACCTGGCCGGCCACGCTCTTCTCCTTGGGCCGCACCAACCAGCGCGCCGCGGCCAGCACGAACGCCCAGAGCACTTTGAAAGTGACCACGAAGAACTCCACCACGATGTTCATCGCGACGTCCCGGGGGAGCCCCCGCACGAGCCCAGCGCCTGCGTCCGCCCCCCTCCCCAAGCTGCCCCGGGGGCGCTGGTCAGAGCTGCTGGGACCGAAGGCTGCGCCCCGCGCCCGCCCTCGAGGTGCCCGCTGGGCTGGAGTGCGCGGCGCCGCTCCCCGCTCGCGCGGGGCCACTCCCGCCCGGGCTCGGCGCGGTGGCCCCAGGCTGTGCCCGGCTCGGCGCCTCCTGCCGGCTGCCGCCCGCCGGTCCCGGAGCGCCCGCCCCGCCGGCCGGTCCCGCTGCAGCGGCGGTGACAGCCGCGAGTTAGGCAGCGCGCGCGGCTCTCATGGCCAAGGCGCCGCCGCGGCTCCCTCTCACTCCAGGCGAGGGGCGCGCGGCGGAGACGGCACAGGTCGGCCGGCCGCCGCGGGAGTTGTCAACTTGACCCAAGTTGCGAGAGGATGGGAGAGTGGGGTGCGGGGCAGCGAGAGCGCCGGGAAGAGGGGACTCGACCGGCGCCGGCGAGCGCTCCCCTACGGCTTGCGGCTGCCTTCGCGGTCTCGTGGACCCTGGCCCTGCGCCCCCCCGCGGCTGTCACTCGGGCACCAGGTTCCGCAGCGCAGCGCCACTGGCGAGTCGCTGAGCCGCCGGCCGCCGCTGAGCGGGCTCCACGCTCCGCGATATATAACCCGCGACCGGGAAGAGCCGGCGGCGGCATCGGCCCTCCCCCA
>SJXQ01001234.1:37548-48634 GCA_006408695.1 Aepyceros melampus
GACGCACCCCGCCCCCGGCCCAGCCCCTCGCCCGCCCGCCGTCCGCCGAGCAGCGGCGGGGCAGCCCCTCTCACAGGGCCGTGGCCGCAGCCTCCAGCCCTCCTTGCACCTCCCATCGCGGTTCACGCCCCCACCCCACCCCGCCGTGGGGCGTCCCGACCTCCGCCCGCCAGGCCAGACAGGCGGCAGTGCCCGGGCTGTCCTCCTCCGGCCGTCCGGTCCTCGCTTTTCCCCCGTCTAAGTCACTTTCGTTAACCCAGGAGTTCTGGACTGCTCTGCCGGCGATCAGGCGCTGCGGAAGACAGCCCTGCAGTCTGGAGGAACGAAGACAAGGACCTCGGCAGCGCGGCAACGGGCGTGCCGGTCGGCTGCTGTTGTTAGCGAACGGCCGGGAAGGCGGCCAAAAGCCGGGAGCAGCCTAGAATCGTAGCTGGCCCTTTGGATCGAAGGCCAAGACGCTCCCCATTTACCCGACTGGGACCACCACCGCCGCGCTTCCCTTTAGACACTGACCGGCGTTGCCTTTCGGCGGGCGGGCCGTGAACATGATGCATGCCGGGATTTGTAGTTCGCGCCCCGCTGGCGTGTCGTTTACATACATTACTGGGTAGAATTTGAGCCACATCCTGTCGACGCAGCCTAAAGACTAGGACCCCGAAAAGTCAAGGAATCGGCACTCTTTGCTCTCATCGTATCGATTAGAGTCTAGCCAATGTATTCATTTTTCCGATACACATTTTACCCGAAACTTCATCGTAAGAGGGTGAGTCAGGCAGTTCTTGGCTCTGCGTCTGCGGGTCGAGTTCTTAGTTCCGCGTTCTTTTCTGGCTTATCTCGAGACACCTATGAGTCGTGGGGCTTCACGCTCGCCGTCTTTAAGTGGACAGCGCGCATGCGCCAACTTCCTCTTTCCCGGCTGGAACCATGGAGGGTGCCGAGTAAGTTTCTCCTCGTCGTCTCGAGTATCCTCCTCCATCCCCGAAGCCAGAGCCCTCCAGTCTCTGTCTCCGTCTATCCGTCTGAGCGTGTATCTTTGACAACATATCTGTGTGTTTGTGACGCGCTGTGACACTACTGGTGGTCTCAGGCTAAGATGGGATTGAGGCCTTGGGGAGGAGGTCTTGGAGGTACCGGGAACAAGGTGTGAGAGCTGAATATATGTGGGGTTGGCGGGTTATCTAGTTCCTCGTTCTAGGAGAGGGGGTCAGAACCTCTGAATTGGGTTCTTCCTTAGCTGGCTTGTGCCCTAAGCGTCCCTGGTATCAGGCCTTTGCTTAAACATGTGGAACTTGAGGCTTGAATCGGGGTGGTGGTTGGTAGTTTACGAGTCACACTGATAGTCTAGGGATCAGTGTCTTGGAGCAGTCTTTTAATCTGTATTTGGCTGTCGCTGTTTTTGTTGTCTTGGGACCCCGAGACTGATTGTAGGTTAAATGTGAATTTATTGTCTTTATGACTCGTTTTAAAGACAGTGGCCCTTGTTAGACATGAAGATTACAGGCATAGCATACTAGAACAGTTAAAGGTACGTTGAGAGCGTGCTCAGTACTGAATGGGGAGTGATGTAGTCCTGTGGGCCTTTTAACTCTTTTTCTGTCTGCTGTTGTCAGAGAGAAGAAAAAGAAGGTTCCTGCTGTGCCAGAAACCCTTAAGAAAAAGCGGAAGAATTTCGCAGAGCTTAAGATCAAGCGACTGAGAAAGAAGTTTGCCCAAAAGATGGTAAGTAAACTTTTTGACTCACCAGTAAAGAAGAGGTCCTGTGATTGAAAATCAGTTGGATATTTTTAACAAGGCTTATTTCAGCTACTGTACCAGTCAGTATGGTTAACTTTTAGAATGATCTTTTCTAATGAAGTTGGTGTCTTTCTCTTGGAATGTTAATATATGTGGTGGTGAGAAAGTTTGAAGAGAAGAGTATTCTCTTAACTGGTATTGCTAATTGTGTTTGGGAGCCAAAAAGCAAATGAATAAGAAGAATGTTGGTTTTTCAGCTTCGAAAGGCAAGGAGGAAGCTTATCTATGAAAAAGCTAAGCATTACCACAAGAATACAGGCAGATGTACAGAACTGAAATTCGAATGGCTAGGATGGCACGAAAAGCCGGCAACTTCTACGTGCCCGCGGAACCCAAATTGGCATTTGTCATCAGGATCAGAGGGTAAGTTTGGTTTTTATTGCATTCTATTTTTAAAGGGAGAGCTGTCCACTCAGCAAAAGTTCACATTTGTGGGGACCTTGGTTCTCATACACTGGAACAGAAACTTGAATGGTAAGTGGAATGGGGTGGGGGAGTATTTTAGTGATGATAAGCCCTGTGCCCAAAGCATGTGTCCATTCTCTGAGCACTTGAGTTCAGTGTCCTGGAGAATAACTTAAAACAGATCTATACAAAAGGAAGTAATAAGAGCATTGGGGAAGTTTTTAAATATGAAAAAACTGTTTCCTTGCAGGGGAGGCAAGTTGACAGGTGATAGAATACAGCTATAACTAAAGGAAAGAATGGTCTTGTAACAGATTATTCCTATTTGGGTGTGATGTGTTGCCCCGAAATGTTAGTTCCCTGTCTTTTTATTGTAAAAGGTTTGATGAAAGCTAAAGGAATTTTCTGTGTTTTTTCCTTGCAGTATCAACGGTGTGAGCCCAAAGGTTCGAAAGGTGCTGCAGCTCCTTCGCCTCCGGCAGATCTTCAATGGCACCTTTGTGAAGCTGAACAAGGCATCAATTAACATGCTGAGAATTGTGGAGCCATACATTGCATGGGGGTAGGTGTCTGACTTTTTTTTGGTAAAAGAATTATAGAGGTTTTGACAGTGATAGTTTTATTTGGTCATTTATGCCTGTTTTTCTTTTTGTATTTAGGTACCCAAATCTGAAGTCTGTAAATGAATTGATCTACAAGCGTGGTTATGGCAAAATCAACAAAAAGCGGATTGCCCTGACAGACAATGCATTGATTGCTCGATCTCTTGGTAGGTTCTGCCTTTTGGGGGAAAGGTAATTATAAAATTTATTGTATCAGACAAGCTGTTTTTTGGTGTCTTGAGAATAGCCTGGTTATTCTTACTCTTAAGAACCTTCCCTGGAGAAGGAAATGGCAACCTACTCCAGTATTCTTGCCTGCAGATTCCATGGACAGAGGAGCCTGGCGGCCTGCAGTCCATGGAGTCACATGACTGAGCGTGTGTGTGTGAGGGTGGAGGGTGACGGGTTGGTAGCAATAAACTGGTAGAACTTAAAAAAAAGAACCTTCCCTTATTCCCTATACTGTTTATGAAAAAATGGAAGGTGTGATTTCACTGGCTTGAGCTGTATCTTTGTATGTAAAGCCTCATATTTCCTTGTTAATTTCACTCTTGATTTCCATTAACTGTTACAGCCTATACTCTTTAATGCCTTAAAACGTAATAGTCTCAAAATGAACAATTTTAGTAACCTTAATCTTGAACACGTTCAGGGAAATATGGAATCATCTGCATGGAGGATCTGATTCATGAGATCTATACCGTTGGAAAACGTTTCAAAGAAGCAAACAACTTCCTGTGGCCCTTTAAATTGTCTTCTCCACGAGGTGGAATGAAGAAAAAGACCACCCATTTTGTAGAAGGTGGAGATGCTGGCAACAGGGAAGACCAGATCAACAGGCTTATTAGAAGGATGAACTAAGGTGAGCAGCTACATCCAGAACGAAGTTTACTTAATGCTAGAGTAAATTGATCTAAATGCTGATACGGGTTTCGCTGAGTTGGCATTTAGTGGGGGAAAATCAACCATGTAATATGATCACAGTTGATTTGGTTTTCCCTTTTGAGGACTATATGGAGAGAAGAAAAGGCCTGTTTTTTTTTTTTTTTTTCCTACTTAAAAGTGGAAACAGTTGGTATTGATAACTCGTGGTATATGTTAATTTTTAATTATTATGTTTAATAGGGTCTTTTTCCTTCCTTTCAGGTATCTACCAGGATTATTTTTGTAATCTGGTTAATAAACAATTGAAACAAATTGAAATGTAGTGTCTTGGTTGACTTGTATCTTTCCTTTGCAAATCTTGGTGCGACAAGATTAAGTCAAATCAACAGCCTGGCCTCTTGGTGCAAAACTTAGGGTCCAGCCTGTGTCTTGTGAAAAACATTCCTTGGGTTTATTGAAGATTTTCCTGTACAAAATCTTGATTTTCCATTTTCAGTTGGCCAAACTGGGTCTAATCTAAGAAAGCCTATTTCATCGGCCTTTGTGCATGATAAAAAGTTCAGTTTACAGATTAAAAATGTTGCAGAAATTCCTTTTTCTCAGGTCTTGACTTGCTTATAAAATGGTAATCTTAATGTCAATTTTCTTTTTGCATTTCATCTTATTTTTGCTTCGCATCTTCTACCCATACTTCAGTGAATTTTTAATATTTCTACTATGTATTGTGTAACAAGAAGAAAGAAAATATGTGCCTGTGAATGTAATTTATAAATAACACTCCCTGCATAACATGGACTACATACACATATAAGTAAAAAGTTTTATTATCCTCACTGATTGAGCCAAGGGTATGATGCAGTATGAATTTTGATAATATTGTACCAGAATCATTACCTTTTAGTATGTGAAAGTTGTTAAGTATATTTAAATACAGTCTTGGGTCTTGAAAGTTGTTTATCTGTGAGTTTAGGGTCAATGAATCCTTGAAGGCAATTAAGGTTGTTTATAACCAGTGTTAGGAGTATCAGGTGTTTTGCAAGAAATTTAATGTCTTGGTAAACAGTTGGATCTGTGTTTAAAAATCATTAATTTCTTGGTGTAGCCTAAAAGTCTTAAGCTTTGAAATTACCTATTTCATTTTACTGCTTTGATGAGTAAGTATACCTTATAGTCCCCAGTCTGCACATCCCAGTATCCTGAAAGGTTGAAGTGGCTTAGAAGAAAACGTCTGGTTACTGTGGCGGTGGTTCAGGTGGTTTGGCTAACTACCTAGTCATGGGAGNCCTCATATTTCCTTGTTAATTTCACTCTTGATTTCCATTAACTGTTACAGCCTATACTCTTTAATGCCTTAAAACGTAATAGTCTCAAAATGAACAATTTTAGTAACCTTAATCTTGAACACGTTCAGGGAAATATGGAATCATCTGCATGGAGGATCTGATTCATGAGATCTATACCGTTGGAAAACGTTTCAAAGAAGCAAACAACTTCCTGTGGCCCTTTAAATTGTCTTCTCCACGAGGTGGAATGAAGAAAAAGACCACCCATTTTGTAGAAGGTGGAGATGCTGGCAACAGGGAAGACCAGATCAACAGGCTTATTAGAAGGATGAACTAAGGTGAGCAGCTACATCCAGAACGAAGTTTACTTAATGCTAGAGTAAATTGATCTAAATGCTGATACGGGTTTCGCTGAGTTGGCATTTAGTGGGGGAAAATCAACCATGTAATATGATCACAGTTGATTTGGTTTTCCCTTTTGAGGACTATATGGAGAGAAGAAAAGGCCTGTTTTTTTTTTTTTTTTTCCTACTTAAAAGTGGAAACAGTTGGTATTGATAACTCGTGGTATATGTTAATTTTTAATTATTATGTTTAATAGGGTCTTTTTCCTTCCTTTCAGGTATCTACCAGGATTATTTTTGTAATCTGGTTAATAAACAATTGAAACAAATTGAAATGTAGTGTCTTGGTTGACTTGTATCTTTCCTTTGCAAATCTTGGTGCGACAAGATTAAGTCAAATCAACAGCCTGGCCTCTTGGATGCAAAACTTAGGGTCCAGCCTGTGTCTTGTGAAAAACATTCCTTGGGTTTATTGAAGATTTTCCTGTACAAAATCTTGATTTTCCATTTTCAGTTGGCCAAACTGGGTCTAATCTAAGAAAGCCTATTTCATCGGCCTTTGTGCATGATAAAAAGTTCAGTTTACAGATTAAAAATGTTGCAGAAATTCCTTTTTCTCAGGTCTTGACTTGCTTATAAAATGGTAATCTTAATGTCAATTTTCTTTTTGCATTTCATTTATTTTTGCTTCGCATCTTCTACCCATACTTCAGTGAATTTTTAATATTTCTACTATGTATTGTGTAACAAGAAGAAAGAAAATATGTGCCTGTGAATGTAATTTATAAATAACACTCCCTGCATAACATGGACTACATACACATATAAGTAAAAAGTTTTATTATCCTCACTGATTGAGCCAAGGGTATGATGCAGTATGAATTTTGATAATATTGTACCAGAATCATTACCTTTTAGTATGTGAAAGTTGTTAAGTATATTTAAATACAGTCTTGGGTCTTGAAAGTTGTTTATCTGTGAGTTTAGGGTCAATGAATCCTTGAAGGCAATTAAGGTTGTTTATAACCAGTGTTAGGAGTATCAGGTGTTTTGCAAGAAATTTAATGTCTTGGTAAACAGTTGGATCTGTGTTTAAAAATCATTAATTTCTTGGTGTAGCCTAAAAGTCTTAAGCTTTGAAATTACCTATTTCATTTTACTGCTTTGATGAGTAAGTATACCTTATAGTCCCCAGTCTGCACATCCCAGTATCCTGAAAGGTTGAAGTGGCTTAGAAGAAAACGTCTGGTTACTGTGGCGGTGGTTCAGGTGGTTTGGCTAACTACCTAGTCATGGGAGGGTGGAGGGAAACAGTGTAGGATTTGCAGTAGTAACAGGAATGGTATTATATGTGGGATGTTATTTTAACAATGTCTCTTATAAAAAAGTTAAGAGCAGTTTGAGCAGATTTCCCATATATCTTCCTGTGCCCAACACCCAGTTCCCCCCACTATCAACACTGACACATCTCCCAAAGTAGCCAAGTTTTTGAAGCTGGTGAGGATAAGAAGATCCTAGATAATATGGAAAAGAAAGAAACAGTGTTTGAGCTGTACAGGTCTTCTGCAGACAATCCTAGAAATTCAACTCCATATAGTTTCCAAATGGGTCCAGAGAATAGGGCAATGTATGAGAGTGGGGAGGATACCATCTGCCTTCACAGGAGTGTAAGGACTAAAAACACAGAATATTTTGTGAACCTTAGAACCTGCTGAAATGCAACTTAATGCCTTATTTTACTTAAACTCACCCAAAATCTTTCACTTACTATAAGAGATCACCAGATAGCTAACCAGCCTCATTGATGAAATTCTGGGCACCCAGTTTCCACTTACGCAAAAATTGATCTCATGTAAGGACATTCCAAGGCTATGGTTTTTCCTGTAATCATGTACAGATGCGAGAGTTGGACTGTGAAGAAGGCTGAGCGCCGAAGAATTGCTGCTTTTGAACTGTGGTGTTGGAGAAGACTCTTGAGAGTCCCTTGGACTGCAAGGAGATCCAACCAGTCCATTCTGAAGGAGATCAGCCCAGGGTGTTCTTTGGAAGGAATGATGCTGAATCTGAAACTCCAGTACTTTGACCACCTCATGTGAAGAGTTGACTCATTGGAAAAGACTGATGCTGGGAGGGATTGGGGGCAGGAGGAGAAGGGGATGACAGGATGAGATGGCTGGATGGCATCACCAACTCGATGGACGTGAGTTTGAACTCTGGGAGATGGTAATGGACAAGGAGGCCTGGCGTGCTGCAGTTCGTGAGGTTGCAGAGAGTCGGACATAACTGAGCAACTGAACTGAACTAAAGGACATTGCAGTTGTAGTCTCCAAAGCTCCAGCTTTATTATTAGGTCATCTCCTGGCTACCCTAGCCATAAAGTTTAACTGTTGCACTCACTGGCTTTTAGCAGTGTTACCCTGGTCTTGGCTTATCTTTGAGGGCTGCTTTGTGGTAAGATGATTAAGAGTGCTGGCTCTGGAGCCAAACTGCTTGAATTCATATCCAGCTTCCACTTAATTGGGCTTCCCTTGCGGTTCAGCTGGTAGAGAATCTGCTGACAATGCGGGAGACCTGGGTTCAATTCCTTGGGTTTGGAAGATCCCTGGAGAAGGGAAAGGCTAGCTACTCCAGTATTCTGGCCTGGAGAATTCCATGGACTGTGGAGTCCATAATGTGCAAAGAGTCAGACACCACTGAGTGACTTTAACCTTTCCACTTAATATTTGAGTCGTTAAATTACTTCATCTCTCGTTCCTTAGCAAAATAAGGGAAATTGTGGTAACTAACAGAGTTTTGGTGAAGATTAAAGTATGTCATGTCATGTCAGTGCCTGGTCCAAAGTGCTAAGTAAATGCTATTTGCTGTGTAACTTTAGCATTGAGAGGGATGTATAAAGGAAAAAAGCTCTGCTTTCATGTATTAGTCTAATGGGCAAAATAAACTTAAAGGTGGTGAGATAAGTGCTACACAAGATGTGACAGATTCTTGTGTCCTTGGAGACCACCTGGGGAAGATTGACAGCTTTGTGCCCCTGCTGTTTTCCTTACTCTCCTTTAAGTCAGTCAAGTTTTTAAGGTGGGCCTTTTTTAAAAATCCTACACAATGCCTGACATAGTTTACACTAAGTACTTGTTTTCTATTACTATGAAAAATTACCACAAACTTAAGTGACTTAAAGCACAAATTGTCATAAGTTTAAAATAGTTTCACTGGGCTAAATCAAGTGAACACCCCTTCTACCACCTTAAGGCTCTAGGGGAGAATCTTCCAATTTCTGGAAGCTGCTTACAATTCTTGGCTTGTGACCTCTTCCTCTATCTTCAAAGTATAGTCTCTGCTTCCGTCATTTCTGGCCCTTCTGCCTCCCTCTTCTGTGGACTCTTGTGATGAATGCAGGGCCACCTGGATATCCAGGATAATTCCGGATCTCAAATCCCTTAATAAAGTCTTCGTAAAGCAGCTTTTCCAAAAGTTCTGGGAATTAGGGCACGGAGATGTTTGAGAGGGCTTCTCCTTGATCCTTAGGCTTCTCTGATAGCTCAGTCTGCCTGCAATGTGGGAGACCCAGCTTCGATTTCTGGGTCGGGGAGATCTCTGGAGAAGGGAATGGCAATCCACTCCAGTATTCATGCTTGGAGAATCCCATGGACAGGAGCCTGGTGGAATCGCAGAGAGTCGGACACGACTGAGTGACTTACACACTCCTTGATCCTTAATTTATGACTCAGCTATATTTTCTTTTGTCCTCAAATGATAAACTTCTAATGTAGAGTCTTGGCACTTGGAATCTTATGTCTGGAACATTCAGCCACGAGATCTGTATACTTGGCTTTTTCATTTTGGAAAAAGATACCAGACACATCTCTTCATGTATAAACTTTTTTGTATTTCATAGCATCTGTTACTATCAGAAATAAATTTTCCATTTACTTGTTACCTGTTGCTTAACCCAGCCACTTCCATGTTTGAGTATAATCAGGTTTGAGTCTTAACCTTCTCTGTTCTAGCAGTTAGAACAGTGCCTGGTGCCTTGCAAGTGCTTTGCTTTTTAGATTGACTCAAGCCTTTTAATTAGCCATTTGATGATAGCCAAGGGGGAGGGGGGACAATAGGAGACTCAAAACATACCTTTTAATCGTAAGCATTTGACACATTATTAGTGTACATTTAATACACTGATATTAATGATATTAACCATCTGAGTGGGTGGTTCTCCATTGTCTGAGTGCAACCCCAGAACTGAATTCTTAATTGATACAGAGTTAGGCCTAGGGTTTTTCCCTTCAAAGTCACCATATGATTTTTAATGTGCAGCCAATTAAGTATACCACTTTTTTGTTCAGTAGCTCAGTTGTGTCCAACTCTGCAACTCCGTGAACTGTAGCATGCCAGGCTTCCCTGTCCTTCATCTCCCAGAGTTTGCTCAAATTCGCATTGAGTCAATGATGCCTTCCAACCATCTCATCCTCTGTCGTCCCCTTCTGCCTTCGTTCTTACCCAGCATCAGGTGGCCAAAGTATTGGAACTTCAGCTTCAGCATCAGTTCTTCCAATGAATATTCAGGGTTGATTTCCTTTAGGATTGCCTGGTTTGATCTTGCTGTCCAAGGGACTCTGAACAGAGTTTTCTCCAGCACTACAGTTCGAAGGCATCAATTTTTCAGCGCCCAGCCTTTTTTATTGTCCAGCTCTCCCATCGGTACATGACTACTGGAAAAACCATAGCTTTGACTATACAGACCTTTGTAGGTCAAGTAACGTCTGCTTTTAATATGCTGTCTAGGTTTGTCATTACCTCATATTTTAGTCAATGGACTAATAACCTTCCTGACCCCCGGGATCACACAACGAAGGGTTTAGGTTCCAGGTGTAATGTGAGTTGGTTTTCTTAATCAGAGGAGCTAGGAAAGATTAGTATTGAGCTTAATGAAAACGGAAAAGTGGTGTACTAAGCAGTTTCAGCACTTGGGATTTTGTGGAATCCGACGTGCTCTTGCCAGGGCTAAACTTGCAGCCCCAGTGGAGAGGTCAAGAAATAGGGTTTACAGCAACTCGGCAAGAGCATATACAGGCTGTCAGGCTGCTAGGCTTCCCGCCGAACCTTCTACCGAAGAACCTCGACAAAGGAGGCGTAGAACGCAGAATTCTTGAAGGCACGGTGAGGAAAACGGGAACTTCGGGACGACTGAGTCACTTACAGAGATTGACTAGTCAGGTACTGCTGGTCTAGACTCATCAGTACCCTGGAAAGCCTGGTTAGTTTGAATCTTAAAATGCAACCCAGAGAGCCTCACGGCACCAACCTTGTGCAAGTGCCCACTACCCACTCCATCTATATAGTACGTGGCACCAACTTCATGCCGCACTGACCTGGTGTCGGGTCTGAGCCTCGTTTCCGCAGCCTCCTCCCACCCTACCCCTTGCAGCCGTGGTCTCGCAGGCGGTGGCACCCTAGAGTAGTTGTCCAGTAAGTCCTGGCTGCCTCCCGCCGCCCAAGCACCATCCTGGCGTGGCACCCTGACTCCCGCGGCACGCCCTCAGGCGACCGCCGGCAGGGAAGCTCCCGGCGCCTAGCAACGGGCGCGCGTAGCGGGCGGCCGGGGCGGCAGCCGTATCACCCGCATCCGGGCCCAGAAGGGCGGGGCTGAGCGGCGGGCGCGCCGCCCTCCAGAGCGTCGCCGGGCTGCCGGTCGCCGAGCATGTTCGCCCCAAGAGCGGCGCCCGAGCGAGCGCGCGGCCGCCCGCCCCGCCCCGCCGCCGCAGCTCGGCCCGTC